>VWZG01011808.1:0-19624 GCA_013396735.1 Grallaria varia | reverse complement strand
CTAATGCCAAAGGCCACATGTGCATGATACTGACAGTACACAAATCTACAGCTGAGAACATTGTCACCAGCTAAACAATTCACTGTTTTGTGGTTTGACAGTATTATAACAAGTTGTGTCTCCTTCTTCTTCCTTCCTTTCTCATAGTTCTGCTGGAATTTTATGTACTTTCTTTCAGGTAATGACAAAGCTAACACAAAAACGTTTTGAGCTTGTCTCTTCCCAAAGGATTCTTTTCTCCCTATAACAGTATTTCTAGGAAGTTTGATGTCTTGCTTTGGCAAAATCATGCAAAACATTGAAAATAAAGCTAATATTAGTAAAATAATCAGATATGTGAGAGGTCTTTTCCTGATCTGGACAAGAAAGCTGAGGAATGACACGAATAAAGTTCTATCTACTTTCTAAGAATCCGTTGGTGCAATTAAGAGCATGAGGTTATGAATTCTTACGGGTTTTAGTGTTTCATTGCTGTTTTCCATGACTTCATCCAGTTTGTGATCAAGTACTCTTAGTGCATCCAAGTAATTTAAGCCATTAAATTAATGCTGTTCTTATTATGCCTACTAATAAAAATACAACTGAATACTTATTCATTTGCATACTTTAGAAAGCTTGCAATGAAGGTGGGCCTTCAAGATACATCTAAAGGATAAATTCCCTTAAGATGAAATGTACAGAGAGCTGGCACAGGCTCTGGACACATCGCAACCCTCCAGTAATACCACCCAGCCATGTGATCTCTAGTATTCCCCCATGAATGAGAATACAGCAAGCCCACAAACCTCATTTGCTTTTTACTGGAAAGTCCTCAAATTTTCCTTTTCTTTAGTTTTTTGATTTGTTGGTTCATTGTCTGGTTTATTTCCACTGTACACTAATGAAGCACTTGCTGAAATGGTCTTTTTAAGGAAACAAAACAAAACAAAAAAATGCCTGCATGGAATATATCTGGCCAGGTCTTCAGTGTAGCCAACAGACTCTTATATTTCTGGGACGCTTTTAGTTTAAAATTATATCAGGAGCATTCCCATCAACTCAGAGTACCCCAAGAAGAGGTAGGCACAAATTTCCACAAAGCTCCTTGGATAGCAAAATGTTGTTTGGTGTCTCTTAAACAACATGAAAAAAATGTCTAACAAAAACAGTCATCTGGACTGACCCAGCATAGTTGCTCAGATGATAAATTGTGTAGAATCAGGTTTCATGGTACTGAAATAGTGTAAGCTCAGACACTTTTAATTCTATGTCCAATATCAAAATAAGGAGATTACAAACAGCTGTTTTACTACTCAGTCGCCATCAGATTCCATTCAAGCAACTTGTCTTTGCTTAGCTGCATATTGCTGCTTGAGACGTATGTTGCAATTTTTTAATAGTAAACAACAAAAAATTTCTGCATATTTGTGCCTATCATGTGCAATGTCAGACAATATTTTCTGTGACTGTGACATTTTACAAATACCTATGTAATGTTTTGAGCATATAAAAACATGAATATGACAAAGGAAAATATGAATACTGAATACAGAGAGGGAGGAAGAAAAATTGTTGTTAACAACATGCATCTAAAACTGTGAAGATTTTCACAACTGCAAATAAAACATAATACAAAGAAGTACAAGTAATGCAAGAACAGCCAACTACACACATTTCTTAAACTGACTGAAACCTGGGAAAAGATGGAAAGATAAAACAAGTAACTCCATGAAGTCTTGTGTTCAATATGCCCTAATGATCAAAAAAGCAAATAAATAGTTGGATATATGTGATATATAATAATTCATTCCAAATTGCATGGCACTAATTAAAACAATTGTACACTACCCATAAAGCACCACACTTGCCAATTTTTCTCATGGTAAATCCCCACAGTACAGGGGATTCAGACATAAGCAATAGAAAATAACCGAATTGAAAGACTTTATTTTTTGTTTGGTATTTTGGTTTTGGTTTGGCTTTTGGTGGGTTTTTTGATTTTTCATTTAGTTTGGTTTGGTTTTTCTCCAGTAGTTCTGAAAGACCTAAATTAGGATTAGGAAAAAATGGACAGATTAATAGTTGAGCAAGAAATGTTGAGTTCATGATGCATTCTTCCTTCACAATGTTGTTCACAAAAGCAACATAACCAAAAAGCATTGCACCTCTTGATACAATGAAATTTCTACACAATTAAACTATAGAATTAGCAAAAACAGTATGTTTTTTCAGTTTAAGAATTTAGAAGAATTCTGAGGAAACTGACATTTACAAATTTAATTAAAATCTCTGTTTCCATGTCACAATTCAAACAAGCACAGATTAAATTTTTTCAACCTCAGAATATGGCACACACATCCCACTGACATTCTAGTAGAATAATGCTGAACACTATGTTCAGCTTGCTTATTGAGATTTCAAATGCGAAAACTTTTAAAGCTGAATTTTTTACAAAGTAGATCTGCAATTTAACAGTGTATCACTGTACTAATATCACCTTACCGGAGCACATAGTACTGCAAACAACTTTCTGTGATGCTTTGCTGTAAAAAACACGTTAAGTTCTGCTGTGCAGTTTCAATACCATCAATAGTCATCTCAAGCAAATGGGAGAAAGTGAACAGAAACACAGTGGCAGGAAATCACCTACTAAAGTGAAAAAATATGTCAGAGAAAGTATAACTGAGGTTTCCTTAGTTCTAGTCTTGAGATGCTGAGGACCACTCCACATCTGTATTATGACAAGTTTATCAAGACTTAAATTACGCCAACAAAATTAGTGAAGATTTAAGATTACCTATATTTTTATAACATGATTTTTTTCCTTTTATTTGAAAAAGGTACTCCAGCATTCTACAAGAATCCCATTAGGTCTTTGAACCCAACCTTTTTATTACCTCTAACCAGAGTTTCAAAGAGTATTTTTGTATCAGTAACCTGATGACTTAGCCACAGTTTCTAAGAATGAAAAATATTTTCGCTATACTAAAACCAGTTTGGAGTAGCCTGGCCTCTTCTTACTCATACCCCTGCACTGCAAGGAGTGTATTCAAAGGAAAACCATCAAGGCAGAAAAGACCAGCAAAACATGAAATGATGATGCTTACATGTCACCCAGATATATGTATCTTCTAATTCATTGCATCCCCTCTGCTACCACAATCACACAGTTCAGACATAACTTTTAATAGACCAGCTGTTTCAGGATGAGACTAAACAACAGCCTAAAGATGGTGTGGGAGTCAGCATATACTGCCTGACATGATTGAGGCTAGGAGTCAGAGCCCTCAGCAGTAGGCTATGGTGCATGCACTTTCCCATCATGTAGCCATAAAAACATGTATCATATAACCAGACACAGTCGTACACATTCTTCACACAAATTCTACACAGAAGCAAACATCTGGTCACGTATACCCAACATCCACACTGCACATGTAAACTAGTGCATGAAGTCTCAAATTTTGAGTCAGAATTTGGCAGACCAGGATTAACAACATCATTTCAGATTAGTCCAGAAAGAAATGGTCTGATGTGTCTAATGCTGATGATGGGGGATCAAATAAAACATATCCCAGTCAAAAATGGATAGGAAATAAAACAAGACCAGGATCAATTTTGAAAAGTTAAAGATAAGGGAAATCTGGAAATCTTATTCTTGCAAATCTGTGTTTACACTATAAAATATGAAGCTACTTTAACCTTTCCATAACCTTTTTAAATTTTGTTTTTACTACTGTATACTGTATAATTACACATCTCCTTCTAAACTCTATCAGTAGTAAACAGCTCTATGACAAGTCATAACAGTGAATTAGATGGCTAGTCTAAACAGCAGAAGAAGAAACATCTCTTTTTATTTGTTCTGAGTTTTTCAGGCATTCATTTCTTAATCTGAAATTCATAATGCTTTGTACTGAGGTTTAGAGAATGACAGAGGCCTAGACCTGTGAGCTGGCATCTCTTCAATAAGAAAAGCAGGAATGACTGGGACATATCCTTCTTTGAATTCCCTTGCATCCTCAGCACCATTTGCACTTCACATTGGGTATAATTCTGTGTTCTTTTGCCCAGTACTAGTAGGGCAGAGAACTTACTTGAGTTCTATGTGAGACAAAAAAATGGAATTATATCTGCTTTCAACTGATAGGTCTGTCTTGTGTCTTTATGTATTTCCCACCGATCAATGATGATGAATAAAAATCTCAGTCAGCCTTACCATGTGTTTTTTACAGCTATGAAGAGTTCATCCATCATGTAACTACTTAGAATGAGTTAACAACTGATAGGAATATGTTCAGCAATAAATTAAATGCTTCAGTTATTCTCTCCAATTTGATTCTTCTTACAGAATAAACGATACCTCTCATTATCTGCACTTTATGGAAAAACAAATAACATGCTTTTCTCTCCCTTCACCTACAACTTCCTTTTGACGCTCAATGTATGTTGGCACCAGTGACAATTTTCTGCAAGATAAAACAGGCAAATGTGACAGTGCTATGTATGTGTTCACCTCTCTGCTTCTATTCAGTAGTTACATAAAATCTGCCTCAGATTATCTTGCTGATGAATGGAGGATATATAAACAGAATTTTGAAAGCCTACTTTGCTATTAGACTTGAAGAGATTTCAAACTCTTTTGAGAGAAAGCAGGTCTGGAACAGTACCAAATACTCTTTCCCACCACTAAATTCTTTTACAATTACATGGTTTTGGTAACAACACAGCCATGTTGCAGTGTTACCTTTATGCCCCTTTGGTTATTGTCAAGTCTTCCCTTATACTGTAAAACTACTTCTATGTCATTTCCTATTATGAAAGAAAATTCAGACTGTGAAAGGTGATGTTTCTTTTATTGAACTTGTGTGAAAGGTAAATGAAAGGTCAGTGGCACTACAGCACAGAAGGAGCAAGGGTCAGATCTCCAGTGAAGTGGACTGTTATTATTAGCTGCTGACTTGTTCTGATAGTGAAGTGGTTTTGAAGTGATACTATATTAATTAGTAAGCTTTGGAAGCACAGTGTCAAAAGCAGGATCAACTGACACACTTTCCTGTGCCTAACTTCATAATCCTGTTTCCAAACATAGTTCCATGTCCTTCTTTAGCCCCTTATCTATTAAAACACTTATGAGAGCTCCTGCAGCAGTAAGGCCTCCATGAATTTCCTCTGACACCTAACACCTTTGCACCTGCTCTTTTGGGTTTCACACCACTCCTGCTAATGCCTGATGTTGTATCTTATGCCAATTCCGTAAAGCAGCTGTTGCTTTGCATGGATTGACACTTTGGCTGGCTGGATCGGAAAACAACTCATCACGAGTGTTAAGCATATTCAAAGAGAATACAAACCCTGAGCAAAGAAGGGCAAGATGAAATCCTGTCTAACAGGGAGGCAACCAAGCCAAGCAACTGGAAAACCATTTCTGAGACTAAAAAATGTATTCACAGAAATGTTGGTCCAATTAAAGTCAGCTGGACCTTCCCCAGTGACTTAAAATGAAAAATTTCACCGAAAGTTTGTTTAATGCTGTTTGCTGCCCAGTACCAAATTAAGCCCTTTATTGCACCACACCTCTCTGCTTTGTGGTCCTGAAAAATGTCCACAAATAAAATTCCATTTTTTAAAAATCTGATACATAACTCCTTTGCAACTCACAAAAAGATTTTTTTAAAAGTAAAGAATTTATAGATTCTTTATAGTCCCACTGAACATGATAGGGAGGAACTATGAGTGAGTTCTTCCAGTGCCTGACTGGATAGTGAAAGTCTTGGGAAATTAAAGTCCTGTACATCACCCTCATTGTATTTTTTATTTTATAATTGTCACACACAGTAAAAAAATAAATAAAAATAAATAAAAATAAGTAAAAACTAAACAAACAAAAGAAAACCGGAAAGAAACCCCCAAGCAAATTGTAATGGAAAGAAGGAGGTTTGGAAGTTTACAGATTTGAAAATTAAAGTACTGGTAAAACAACCTGATATTTTACATTTCTATTGAGACTGCTGGTGTCCTGTCTACAGTTAGTGGTTTTGGGAGATCTTGGTCATGGATCACAAAGACAAGAAGTTACATAAAAATGCCCAGTGGAAACTTATTTGAAGTCTCCCTACACATGCATTGAGGTTGTGACTCTATTCTCCTTGTTAAATGTTTTGCTTTGATGAACAGGACTGGAGAGACAAACAGAAACACAAGAAAAGAGACTGGGAATTTTCCAGCTGTTAAACCTCAGTTTTAAAATATCTGTTGAAACTGTAATAATATATAAAAAGTTATTTATGTCTGTTCTGGATACTGCTGTGTTTGAAAACCACAGGAGACTAATGTTAGCACTTAAGGAATCTCTAACCATATCAGCTTTTTTTTTTTTTTTTATAGGGTCACATCTGTTAACATTATTGAAACATTTAAGAGACAAATATTTATATTTTTCAGGTAAACAAGGCAGAGAAATAGCACCATCTATAACTCCTGTGACTCTAGAAAGCCTTTCCAGAGAGGATGCTTTCCTGGACTTGTCGGTCATCGATGCAAGTAAGCTAATTGGTGACATAAAGATTAGAGGCAGCCTGGTGTGCAGCAATCACACTGGAATTCATAGCCCTGACGCATAAGGGTCAGTTGAAGAGTAAAGTCAGGATCCTGAACTTTAGGAAAGCAATTTTCCATCTCTTCAAGGAGTTATTGAAGATCTGGGAAACTGACATCAAGGACAAGAGAGCAAAACAGAGTTGGCAGATCTTACAGGGTGCCTGCTATAGAGCGTAAGAGTTCTCTATCCCCAGGTGTTAGTGGTCAGACAAGGAAGGCAAGGGATTGGCATGACTAAGTAGGGATCTGCTGTCAAACTTAAGGGAGAGAAGCAATTTCACAGGCGGTGGAAGCAAGGACAGGTAACCTGGGAAAAGTGTTTGAACACAGTCCAGTTGTACAGGGGTAGGGTGAGGAAGGCCAAGGTGAAGCTGGAGCTGAAGTTAGCAAGGGCTGCAAAGAATAACAAGAAGGGCTCCTGTAGGTATGTCAGCCAGAAAAGGAAGGTCAAGGAAAGTGTGTATTCTGCTGATGAGCAAGGCTGGCAAACTGGTAACAATGGATGAGGATACGACTGAGGTACTCCACAACTTTTTCACCTCAGTCTTCAATGGTGACCTCTCTTCCCACACCTCTCAAGTGAATGGAACTCAAGGCAGGGACTGGGGAAGAGAAGTCCCTCCCACTGTAAGTAAAGATCCAGCTCATGACCAACCGAGGAACCCGAATATAGGTACATCTATGGGACATGGTGAGATGCACCCCAGAGTTCTGAGGGAGCTGGCTGATGTAATTGTCAAGTCACTCTCCATGATATTCAAAAAGTCATGGCAGTTAGGTGAAGTCCCAGATGACTGGAAGAAAGAAAACATTGCATCTATTTTTTAACAAGGTAGAAAGGAAGACCCTGGATTTTGCTGAGCTGTCAGACTCATCTCTGTGCCTGGGAAGTTAATGAAACAGATACTTCTGTGAGCTATGTGTAGTGGGTTGACCCTGGCTGGATGCCAGGCACTCATCAAATCTGCTCTATCACTCCCCTGCAGAACTGGACAGGGGAGATAAAATAAAAAAAGGGTTCATGGGTTGATATAAGGACAGGGAGAAATCACTCACCAATTACTGTAACAGGAAAAACAGACTCACTTTGGGGATATTAATTGAATTTATTACTAACCCAATCAGAGCAGGAAATTGAGAAGTTGAGAAGTAAAATAAATCTTAAAAACACTTTACCCCCATGCCTCCCTCCTTCCTGAACTCTACCTTCTCCCTCCCAATAGTGTAGGGAGATAGGTGACAGGGGTTACAGTCAGTTCATCACGCTTGTTCCTGACACTGCTCAGGGATAATAGTCCTTGGCCTGCTCCAGTGTGGGGCCCCTCCCATGGGAGACAGTCTTCCATGAACTTCTCCAGCATGAGTCCATCCCATAAACAATAGTTTTCCATGAACTGCTCCAACATGAGGAGCAGTTTCATAATGGTCTGCACCACAGACTGCAGGGGAATCTTAGCTCCAGTGCATGGAACACCTTCTTCCTCTCCTTCTTCACTGACCTTGGTGTGTGCAGAGTTGTTCCTCTCACATATTCTTACTTCACTCTTCTCTGGCCGCAATTACATTTGTGCAATTTCTTTTTTCCTTCTTAAGTATGTTGTCACAGAGGTGTTACCACCAATTCTGATTGGCCNGGATGAAACTTGAGGCAGAGACGGGAGGAGCAAAGTCTGTCCTACTGTAAGTAAAGATCAGGTTGATAACTACCCGAGGACCATGAATATAGGTACATCTATGGAACCTGATGACATGCATCTGAGGCTCCTGAAGGAACTGGCTGATGTAGTTGCCAAGTCTAGATGGTCTCATTCAGACAGTACTGGTCAACAACTCAGTTTCTGGATGGATGCTGGTGAGAAGTGATGTCCCTCAGGGGCTTGTGTTGGGACCGGTGTTATTCAATGTCTGCTCCATCAGTGATGCAGACAGCGGGATCGAGTGGTGTGCACCCTCAGCAGCTTTGCAGGTGACACCAAGCTGAGTGATGCAGTTGACCTGTCTGAGAGATGCATTGCCGTCCAGAGGAACCTGGCCAAGATCAGGAACCACGTGAATCTTATGAGGTTTAACAAGACCAAGTGGAAGGTGTTGTACTTGGGGATGGGGCAAATTCAGGTATCAGTGTAGCATAGGGAATGAATGGATTAGAGCAGCACTGCTGAGAAGGAGTTGTGGTTGCTGCTGCATGAGAGGTTGGACATGAGCTGGCAGCATGCACTTGCAACCCAGAAGGCCAGCCTTATCATGGGCTGCATCAAAAACACTATGGCCAGTAGGCTGAGGCAGGACACTCTCCCCCTCTACTCTGATGAGACCCCACCTGAAATACTGAGTCCAGCTCTCGAGTCCTCAGCACAGGAAAGAGGTCGACCTGTTGGAATGGGTCCAAAAGAGAGCCACAGAAACTACCAGGGTAATGGAACACTTCTATTGTGAGGACAGGCTGAGAGACTTGGAGTTGTTTAATCTGGAGAAAAGAACACTCCAAGAGAGGTCTCATTGTGGACTTTCAGTACTTAAATTGGGCTTACAGTAAAGATGGAAACATCTTTTAGTACAGCCTGTTGCAATGGGGCAAGGGGAAATGTTTTAAAACTAAAAGAGGGTAGATTTAGACTTGTTATATGGAAGATATTTTTTATAATGAAGGTAGTGAAACACTGGTGCAAGTTGCTCAGAGAGGTGGTGGATCCCCCATCCCTGAAAATATTCAAGGTCAGATTGCCCAGGTCTCCGAGCAATCTGATCTAGCTGAAGATGTATCTGCCCTTGGCAGGGGGCTTGGACTAGATGATCTTTACAGATCCTTTCCAACCCGAACTGTTCTATGATTCTATGATTTTGAAAGGTCCTCAGCTCTGTACTTGCTTAGATCAGGACTTAGCTGAAACCTTCTATGCATCAGAGATACAAAGCAAGATTTAATTTGATCTTTTGGAAACAGAGTATGCTAAAACAGCCAGAAAGCATAGCCTTGTCATTTCTCTGAACTTCAAAGATAAGTTTATGCAGCATTGTTGAGAAAATGCCGATAAACACACATATACACTTATACAAAGTATTCATATGTTGTAACAGTCTCTAATTCCTTCACTTTGCACTACCCAGATCTCACAAATTATACAGAAAACATTAAGATTATTTGCTGGGACTTATCAGATGTGGTATTGAACACTGTTTGAAGCAGAATAACTTTGGAAAACCCCATTTTAATTTATTTTCTATATCAGAATGCTACTGTAAGCATTTCTGTCTTGTTGATGGTAGTGTGGAATGACTTGTCTGTCCTGACTTACAGAATGTGCCATACCAGATGGTACAGACAGAAGAAATGAAAACTACTTCATCTTCCCTCTTTTCTCATTCAAGGTCCTTTAGGTCACATCTATAGATACTCTGAGCTGCACCGACATTATTGGCAGGGGGGAAAAAATCACACCAAAGCTGTCTCTTTGAAATGTCATGCACATGAGAATTTAATTGGGTGATACAGTAAATAACTGTAGAAATAATACTTTCTAAAGAAAGCACACCTTAAAAGTGCAGACCATAGAGAACCCCCATACTGGAGAAGAGCGAAAGTATGAGCAGGAAGGAGGAGCAGCTAGAAACCACTGCATACTGGCTGTAACTTCCCCTCCCTCCCTCCATTGCCCAAGAATGGGAGCAGAATATGAAGTGGAGCTGACCTTGGGAGAAAGGGGACTAAAAATGTAGTTTTAGTGCATTTGTTTCTCATTACTCAAATATGTATTGACAAATATTAAATTAATCTTCCAAAAGTACAGTCTGTTTTGCCTACAAAAGTAAACATTAAACAATCTCCCTGTATTTTATCTCAAACCATGATCTTTCTTAACCTGTTTTCTCCCAATACCTTGCAGAGGAGTGGGATGGAGTGAGCAGCTGGGTGGGCATTTGGTTATTAGACAAAGCTAGACCACCACTGTCTTTCAGTTTTCCCTCTTTAGACTGTTCAGAGGAATTCAATAATTTAATTCATTAAATAGTTGCCTGCCAATTACAATAACAATTTGTCCATCTGAGATTCAAACATCAGGTACCTATTACGTTAGCAAGGATACTGATGCAATTGTTCTGAATAACATGAGCCATACTGGGTACGCTTTGCAGCATTTTAAATCTTTTGACAAGTGTTCCTTTAATTGCATGCTCAGCTTCCATATCTGCCCTTGCAATGCTGAGAAACTTATTTTATAAACTGAATCAGGAGAGTTTGTGTAGCCTGCCTCCCAGATCACTGCAAATATAGAGTTTCAGCCCTCAGAGAAACATGGAAACACAATAGATAATGCCAAGATTTTTCTTCTTGACCTTTTATACCATGCTAGCATTACATTGCTTCCAGTGTGTGCTGTTACATAAAGCTATTTGCACAACTCCAAATGTTTTCCACAGGTTTTAAGTAAACCATTACCCAGTAACTCACATTCAGTTTCAGTGGCTTTCAATCTCATTGAATAGGAGATTGTCAGAAAGGAACAACATTTCTGAGCTTCCCAAAAGAAATGCTGGTCTCATAGGACTCAGCCCTGGAAAGACTTACGTGCACAGTTAAGTTTACATGCAAAGGCTAACCATAATGCATAAGCATGGGTATACCTTTGCCCTGCATGACCTCTAAAATAAACTAGAAAAGTATTCATTGATTTCAACATGCCAATGACTGGAGGTAAATTCACTGTTCTAATCCACAGTTTTGAATATGCCCACTCTTCCAAGATAATTTTATCTAATTCCTTTGCCTGTTCAAGACATGTTTTTCTGATTCCATTATGGTTGCTTTTTACCAGTTAAGTTCTACCTGTTTTGTCCCTTGTTTTTGCTATCCAAAGAAGGAGGAGAGAAAGAAACCATATACTGCTTATCCTGTTACTAGCATTTCTATGCCATGTCCACTTACAATGTAAAGTTCAGACTCGCCCTTTAGGTTTGTTCCATTCTCATAATTTTTTAACAATTCTTTTCATATAAACTACCTTACAATGAAAAGTCAGAGAAGAAAGTTAAGTACTGTTTGCATTTCTTCAGGAAAGAACATAAGCATGGCTAAATCAGATCTCACATGAGTTTAATCTGCCCCATTTCTCTGTGAACAGTAAGTCTCAGAGCTGCTGTGAGCAGTTATGCAGCCAATACAAAAATCAATGTGGTTGCATGCCTGGGAGTTCTTTTCTCAATCTTTTTTATATATTCATGCCACACTTCATTTGTAATATCTTTTCAGACAGATATTTGTGCTCATAGCAGCATGCAATGTTGTTTATGTAAGTCTGCATACTGTTTTTAAAAGGAAAACAAACACTGGGAACAAAAGAAGTTTAGTGTGTAAATCTGACTGTCAAGATGCACTTCACTTTTACAGAAAATAGCTATTTTCAGCCTTCTGCTCATTCCATTACCCAAATCCTCTTTAGGATCATGTCCTCCTTCATATATCAGAACACATACAAACACAATTTAGTCACTTGAAATCCAAAACAAAGTAGCTTGGTCCCATTTAACTGCTGCTAAGGCATTTTCAGTGATACTGCTAAAACATATTGCTAAAAACTGCAAGGAATGTGTTTTAATCTATCAAGAAAAGATTTGAGAACTTTAATAAAATACCTTGTAAGCCAAATAAAAAAGATGGAAACAACATAGACTGTGATCTTACTTCAAATGGGAGCTCTGTTATTTCCATATTTCCAGACAAATCCAGTTTTTCTAGATTCTCACAATCACCCAATTCAGGAGGGACTGACTTCAAATTATTGAAACTCACATTGAGCACTTTGAGGTTTTTTAAGCAGCCTGTGAGGGTAAGATAATTCAAATCAGTGCATTAAAACAAAATACAAGCCAAAAAAAAAAAAAAAAAAAAAAAAAAACTACCAAAAAAACCCCACAAACAAACCCCATAGTTTAGCAAACAAACAACTCATTATTATGATGATGAGTAAGATTAATAAATATTTTCTGCAGTGATCACTCACTTTTTGGCTGACAATAGTGTCTCTTAATCAGCAACGGTTTTGGAGAGAGTTTGAAAAGAGGCAGAAAACTCATACAAATATCTTGATTCTTCCGATAATGAGATATCTATTAACCTCAGTTAAAATTAGAGAAGTTGGCTTTTGGTTTGGCTGCTGCAGAAAACTTACCTGCTGACTAAAAAGTATCTTTGCAATTTTTCTAGAACTTATTCCTTAGGAACAGTCACTCCTACTAAACATACTACGTGAAGAATTCTGTCTTTTGCATCCAGCATTGCATAATTTTGGTTATAAAAGATAATGAAAATCTGTGCATTTGTTTCATTATTTTCTTTATTGCAATTTATCATCCCTGTTGGCTTAATTTTAAGGTCATGATGATATTCTAGGCTACATTTAGTCATAAATTACTTTGTTTCTTCAAATTATAGCATTATATAATCTTCAATAAAAATAGGCTTAGAAATATCAATAAAATGTAAAATATAATATCCTGAAAAAATGCAAGTTATACTGTGATATAATCAAAAGGGAATGAATTTGAGTGTATCAGATAGATGATATGTTAGCAAAGGAATCATGAAATACATAACAAAATGAGAATATTCTATGAAAGACCTGTTGTTGTATTACATGGATGATCACAGAATTGCAGAATCAGAAAATTGTTTCAGTTGGAAAGAGCCTTCAAAGGCCATCCTGTCCAAAGCCCCACTGAGCCTGACTTTGAACATTTCCCATGATGAGTCACCTCATTTTCTCTGGGCATATTATTCCACTATCTCACCACCTACATCATAAAAAAAAAAAATGTCCAATCTATATCTATTCTCTTTCAGTTTAAAATGATTGTTCCTTGTCCTGTCACTACAGGCCCTGGTAGAAAGTCCCTCTCCATCTTTCTCTAAAGCCTGTGTTATATATTGAAAGGCGACAATAATATTCCAACGGAACTTTCTCTTCTCCAATCTACACAATACCAACTGTCTCAGCCTTTCCTCATAGGAGAAGTGTTCCAGACCTCTGACAAATTTCATGGCGGTCCACTGAAGGTGCTCCAACAGGTCCATGTCTTTATTGTACTGGAAAGCCCAGAACTGGATAAAGTATTCCAGGTGAAACCTCATAAGTCTGGAGTACAGGGGATAAATCCATCTCTTCAACATGCTGCCCACACATCTTTTGATGCAGCTCAGGATACTGTTGGGTTTCTGGACTGCAAATACACTTTGCCAGCTCATATCCAATTTCTCATCCAACCATACCCTCAAATCTTTCTCTGTGGGGCTGTTCTCAATCCATTCATCCCTCAGTCTGCGCTGATATTGGAAACTGTCCCAGTCCATGTGCAGGATCTTGCACTTGTCCTTGTCGACTCCCATGAAGGTCCCATGAACCCACATCTCAAGCCTGTCAAGGTTCTCCTTGATGGCATCCCTTCCGCTAAGGATATAAACTGTATTTACTCAGCTTGTTATCATCTGTAACATCACCCTTTGCTCAGTTATATTCCTGTGGTATTCCCTTCTACCTAGTGTTAGAGTACAGCTTTCAGAAGGAAAAGCAGAACTAAGAAACATAAATGCAATTCAGTAGTTGGAAACTGGGGGAGAACAGCATTATGTGTCAAGGGGTTCTCAAAGAAGACTTGTAAACCAAGACTAGACCTACAAGATTCACAATCTTACATTATCCCAATGTCTTGGTTCTGGCCAGGACAGGGTTAATTTTTTTCAGTAGCCAGGAGGGGGGCATGGTCAGGACCCCAAGGTTATTCTATACCAACTCACAGCTTTTCTGGGGGTGAGGGAAAGGGAGTATCTTCCGGGAGAAGGGGCTCTCACCCAGTTGAGTAAATGTGACAGAGAGAGAAATCCGGTATTGTCTATTATTGGGGGGGCTTTGCATGTAAATCATTTCTTGTACTCTCTGCTATTAGTATAGTTGCTGTTACTGACCAAATTTTTATCTCATTGTTGTTTCCACAAAGTCATTCTTTTCTGTGAGCTTTGCCTTATGTGCCTCCAATTCTCCTCTCCATGCCACTGCAGGGAGGGGAAGAGGAAAGCTGGATAACAAAATAGAGCAGCACATGGTTTGGAAAATCTTGGCAGAGACACTGAAATGGGGAGTACCATTCCTAAATCACAACAATCAGTCTTCTATTTATAATCCAAGTTTTTAAAAGAATCTGGTGCTTCATGAGATTTGGATGACATTAGAGAGGTCTCTCTACAGCACAAGTTCTCAAGCCAGCTTCATAATAGTGAGATTATCCTTAAGACACTAATGCTTAGTTAAGCTCCTTCCAAAGCAAAAGCTGGTTTAGAACTTCTCACCTTTTGCAGTGTGTAAAAATCCTTACCAGGGGCTACAGGGTTCTTCCACAGAAAATGATAGAGAAGAAACATAGGGAATTGAAAACCCCACAGTTTTCCCTAAGAAACTGCAGTTGTCAGAGGCAGATGGGTGCAGTTTGATGGCCAAAACTAGCAGCTACAAGATCACACAGAATTTTACATAAACCCCATATTTTCCATAGAACACAGCATTGTTTTCAAATGGTGGCTGGACAACACAAATCTTCTCACATGTAGCAGACAAGGCATACATTGTGAGAACTCAATTATATTAATATCTACAGGTTACAACAGAGTAAAATGTAGAGTCTTCCGCCTAGCTTCCTCCCAGTTTCACCTCTGCCAGAAACAGAGCAGCACTTCCTAACTTAGCTCTTCTTTTAGGAAGGTAACCTTATCTTTCCTATTCATTGTAAACTGATGTTTAGTTGAAATAGTAAAAGCAAAATTTACTGCAGTACTACAACAGGCACTGTTTTACCAGCACAATACTGTCTGACAAGAGTCGCTGGAGCAGGTGCAAGAGACTAATAAAACTAATTTAATAGTGTTAACGTGTGAACTATCTTATTTCTGTATTTTAGGCACCAAAAAATAATAGAAGTTTAGCCTAGCCATGAGGAAGCCTCACCAGGTTTAGTATTACGACGTAGATAAAGGTATTCTATCATATGCTAAGTGTCATAACCATCAATTTACCACCTCACTGAAACAAAATAATCACTGAAAGAGAAATGCCTTAAAATAAAAGAGAGAATTAGGGAATTGGGATTTATTTCCTCAATTAATCCCTTGGTAAAAGAGAGAAAACTCCATTGGAATGAAAAAATAACTCTTCACTAGCACTGGAAAGTTTTGTCTTTTAGCACTGGGATATTATACTGTTTCTGTCTGGAATGGAGTTAATGTTTCTCATAGCAACTTGTACCGTGCTAAGTTTTGAATTTGTGATGAAACAACAGTAATAAATGAGCAGTATTTACACAGCATAAAGGTCATCTTTTGTTTCTCACTCTGCTGCCCCAGTGAGTCAGCTAGAAGTGGGTAAGAGGGTGAGAGGAGACAGGGCTAAGACACTGAACACAAATTGACCAAAGGTATTTACTATAGCATATAACGTTATGTTCAGCAGTAAATGTTGGGGATGGCAGATGATTGGAAGGGAGTTTTCCAAGGCGGCTACTGGTCAGAGTCTGGCTGAACATGGATCAGTAGGTGGTGAATGAGTGCTTATGCATCACTGGTTAATTTACTTGTTTATTTTTCTTCACTTATTAAACTGCCTGTATCCTGATGCATGAGTTTTCTCACAACTGCCTTTCCACTTCTCTCCCCATCCTACTGTGGGAGACTGAACTGCGGGGACCTGTGTGAGCTGCATAAGGCTTAGCTGCCTAAGAGTGTTAACTTTTTGGTCACTGAAATTTCTGCCACTCTAGTAGTTGGAGAACTAATGTAAGGAACACTTCTAATGTTACCAACATACTAGTCATACTAGTCATCGTCTTGTCTAACTCTGCTTAGATGGTGCATCTCTGATGTATAAGAGACATGGAGCTGAACCACCCAGGAAAAAATTCTCAAAAATGTAGCAGCCTTTCTGGGCAGCGTGATGGAGACTAGTACTGCTTCTCTGTCTGACTTTCACAGTGTCAAACACGTATGTCGACGCTCAGAGTATGGTTTACCCCAACTTGCAGGTATGAGAAAAGTAAGTAGAAAATGCAACACATTTTCTCTTGTGATATACTTGTGATATATTATCTCCCTAACTTTACAGAAGTGCACTGCAGAACCTACACTCAGTTTATACTTTGCTTCTGTCCCCCTTTCTTATCTTTCTGGGTGGAGCAGAAAGTCATGTGCTGTGTTGTTTTTATTTGTACTATTGGCTGTGTGGTCTAGGGGGAGGGGGAAGCCCCTCCACCACCCTGTCTTTGCCGCCAGAGAGACACATGGCACGCAGGGCAAGGACAGGAGCCATTTTGTTTTGTTTGTCCTAGCATTGGGGGACCTTAGTTGGTTTAAACTGTTTTCCTCTGTATCATTGTAGTTACTGCTATTTCCTTTGGTAAATTGTTGTTTTTAATTATATTTCTCCGAATTGCCCTTTCCTTACTGGAGAAGGTGGAAGGAGGAAAAACAAAAAAGGGAGTGACTTATTTGGAGTTATAGCTCTCTGCTGGTTGTCCAAATCACCACAGCTTATCTGATGTTTTCATAAGTAATAAATATCAGAATTTATTTTACTAGCCTGAGTAAGCCATTTCTTCTAATCTCTGCTCTCAAATTAAAAATTCCCATCCTTAAACAGTCCTAATAGATTTCTTTTACATCTGTTCTCATCCAAAATCAATGGATAGTCCTCCTATGACTGTTATATTTGCAATTTCTTTTCTTTGGTTACTTGCATTTAATGATGTCTCACTTGCTGCACAAAAATTCCTGAATACATAACTTTGACCTCTGCAATTGTGAATTTTATCACTGTAATTTTTTGGAAGTCAATCTGAACAGCAGGCTTTCCATATATCTACCTGTTTTGCAGTAACAACAGCCAGACTGTGTAAGCCAAAAATGTCAGTAGCCCAGTTCCTCAAAACAATTAAGGAATAACATCAAGATTGATCCTTGAGAAACTCCAAAAATTATCTTTCTCATGACCATTACCTTCTCTTTTCAAACAAGTGTCTTGTTGCCTCTGGTCTAACAAATCTTTTGCTCATTTTTCCAATTATTGCACCAAAGTCCATTTTCTTAGATTCCAACATTCATTTTCCATAGTTCTCTGTATCAAATATTTTATGGTATACCAGATACACAAGATCTACTACTTGAAGCTCAGTCATCTCAAAAGAAAGACAGAAACCAAATGAGTTGGGAACAGCTTGCTTTTTCTTCACAAATTTTTTGTTTCAACCTAATTTCCATTCAGCACCACATCTTTAATTACTCCTTCTTCTAAATAACTGTTTAAAATTCTTACAAGCAACAATCTGCACAGGGATAGAATTAGTCTGTACAGACTGCCAGAATGGTTATCCAGGTTACAGACTGAGATCTTTTCATTTCTGACAGAAGGAGTAAGACTGTCGCTCTCCTTTCCCGCTAAACCTGTCTGTGAGGCTAATTGTGTCAGAGAAAGACCAAAATTGTATCACTATATGATAACATTCATGAAAACTACATAATCTCTAATCTCAATCAAGTGTCTGGATTGAAGGACTGAAAAACTGGGGAGCAATGAGTCCTGAAATATTCTTTAAATGCCATTCACAGTCAGTGGGAGGAGGGGAGAAACGAATGGTAGAAGGGCACTATGTACGACCCTGAAATATGTGTTTAGGGGCTTATTCATGTCTTCTTAGTGCAGGAGTTCACCACTGTCTTCGGTATGCAGCCCAGTCACCACCAGGCTTAATGAGCATGTTATACAGCCATTGAGGCACCTTTAGGAAGGGACAGAGGAGGTGACATTCACTCCATGACTGCACAAATGTAGAGCAAGATTTGAGGCCCCCACCCACTACATACTACATATTCAAGCACAACTTCTCAATTAGAAGTAGTAATACTAAAATCACTGCTGCTAAAATACTATTGTTAATTATACTTAATGGCACTGAATTTTCTTTTCTATAAAATATGCAAATCAGGAATGAAACAGCTAACATTGTTGTGTTTTCCATGGAGAGGCAGTAAAATCCATAGCAAAATCCACAGCTTCCCTGGCAGTTTTGTAATTAGGTTTTTTTTTTATTTATTTTTATGATGGGGGCTGCAATGCTTTTGTTGTTGCCTAAGATTGCATCTATTCAAAATTTAAATTTTTAATCCCTTTAAAAAAACTAAGCTAGCAATTAAACTCTATAATATCTTATAGCAATGCAGCAGAGTAATAATGGTTATACAACTTCACCTTTTACAAAAGCCTACATTAGTGATCCTAACAAGCTGTCAGAGACAAAATACAGATGATGTTAGAAAATGCCTTTATTAACTAAGGGTACCATTCAATGCAAGTGCAGATCTACTTGTGTAAACTGGAGTAAAACACTAGGCAAATTTTTACATGGATCTTCAATCATAGAATCATTGAATTATGGAATGGCTTGGGTTGGAAGGGACTTTAAACACCACCTAGTTCCAACCCACCTGCCATGGGCAAGGACACCTTTCATTAGCCCAGGTTTCTTAAATACTCATCCAGCCTGGCCTTGAACAGCTCCAGGAAAGGGCATCCACAACTTCTCTGGGCAACCTCTTCCAGTGTCTCACCATCCTCTTAGTGAAGAATTTCTACCTAACATCTCAAACCCAGACCTCCCCTCCTTAAGTTTACAGCCATTTGTCTTGTTACTACACACTGTTGCAAAAAGTTGCTCCCCAGGTTTCTTACAGGTCCCCTTTAGGTACTGAAAGGCCACAATAAGGTCACCTCAGAGCCTCCTTTGTTACAGGCTGAACAATTCTATTTCTCTCAGCCTGTCCTCACAGGAGAGATATTCCATCCCTCTAATTGTCCTTGTGTCTCTCTTCCAGACTTGCTCCAACAGGGCAGTGCCTTTCTTGTGCTGGTGACCTCAGTGCTGGATGCAGCATTCTAGGCGGCGTCTCATAAGAGCAGAGGAGCAGAATCATGTTCCTTGACCTGCTGGCCATGGTGTTTTTGATGCAGCCCATGAT
>VWZG01011804.1:0-14289 GCA_013396735.1 Grallaria varia | reverse complement strand
AGCCATGATGATGATGGTCTAAGCACACTCTAATACATTGGAACAGACAGATATATGCAAATCATCTATACAGCAGGCAGGAATATAGTTGGATTTAGACAATGCTGTAAAATAAATATGGATTTACTCTTATGATATTTTCTGAAGATCATTTTCAAACTTGTGTTTGTGGACACACTGTGTGAATACAAATATTTACATACTAAAAAAGGAGTGAGTGAGCCCACAACTGAAGGATTCTGTAGAAATGGGCTATTAGTCTTTTCTAATGTATCTTTCAAGTCATATTTAGTTTGTATAGAGGGAACCAGCAGAATCACAAGACCCTGGAAAAATGTGCCTCAGAAGAAGTTGGTGAGCTCGTGCTTTCTAATGTCTTCTGAAAGGAAACTGTATGTTTTAAATGCTTTGTCTGAATAAATAACAGCTAAAAAAGAGCAATTCTAGACCCAAGTACAAGAATCCTAAATGATTTATCTCTCACATTTTAAATTGATTCCACTCTGATACAGGACAGAAACACTTCAAAGCAGTAAATCTAAGTGAAAAAATACAAACATTCATTTTCTTTATACAATTCCAACTTAATATTTTTCACTATTCCTCTAGATTTATGATATAATTATTGGCATTTCTGACATTATTTTTAGTATCTGCAAACAAAATCAGGTAGTTTTTTCAATGCTTCTGAGATACTAAGTCACACTTTAATTCAGCTGCTTTGAACTGAGCTTTATTTCATATTCTTAAAGCTCTGGAAAGCAATGAATAGGCAAGTTTCATCTATATTTTAGTATTGACATGAAACAATTTCAATATTCCCAGTTGTACATCCTCAAAATCACACATAGTTTTGCCTTTGGTTCAAAAACTAATTATGATGAAGCTACCAATCTGAATTTTTACTTTAGCACTGTGCTTAAATTTGAACTCTCACAATGTAGATGTTGCATGCTTCTACATGCAGTGCCTTCAAAAATACTTCTGTCTAGTGGCTAGCACTTAGTTTTTCTAATGAATGAATGAGGTTTGGAGATTATTCCCTAATTTTTTCAAAGCCTTCAACTCCGATTTACAATGATGCTGGCATTTAAGTCAACGTTTGTTAAATTCATCATATCAAATGCAATATTTAAGATAATTTTAGGATTATATTTGAAAAATAGAATTGAACATTGAATTGCAGAATTTTCAAGAAAAATAGTAACTGTCAATACCATTATTAAACCTGTAAAATTCAATACTGTAAAATTGGATCTTTCACAATTAAAACTTTTTTCTTGTTTTCATTTTTTTGTAAGGCACTATTGAATGGGACTGAAGAAGTCACTTGAAAAGAGGAGATTTCCTCAACTCTTAATGTGGTTAGATTTCCTTAACCCTTCATGATCTATTTGTCTGTCAGCGTCCCAGAAAAGGTGAGACTTTTGTGCCCAACCAGTCTGTCGGTGTCCCATTATGGGGACTCTTCGCCAAAGTGTTCCACTGGATCAGAGGGCAATTCAACAGCCCTTTTCCAGGGGGCTAAGCCAACAAGGTAAAGGGGACCACCTCAGTGGGTCTTCCTACTTTACTTGAGTGTGTTACCCACTGCCAGCAACTGCCAGCATCTTTGAAGGACTCACATTGAGAGTTTATGGAACAAGACTCTTTACATTAATACAAAATCATGAAAGGTTGATAGGGTTTGAAGATTGGCAGTGATAGTATCTGACTGCAAAAATATATTTAAAGCAATATACTATACAGTAAAGCAAGCTCTAAACCTAATAGCAATATTCAGTGTGTGTAGAGTATGGTTCTTACCCAATAGGTGTCCCTACAGGGAGAAAACAGGTTCAGCCTGTCGAATGAACCCAGCAGTTATGATGGAGTTTTCCCTGATTTACTCCCCATTCTCAACTACTTTAATACTACTACTTTGTGTTGAGGTGGAGCTTGAGTGAATTTCATAAATACTTTTGTTTCTGATTGGTGTAAAATCCTCTTGCTTTGCTTTCAAAGATACAGCCAAAAGAATATAGGGTTCATGCCCAGTGGGGGGTGGTCGTACCTTGGAGGCGGGTAATGTTGGGATGGAGGTGCATGTTAATATTACAATTAGGTATAAATGAACCAAGATCACCCAAGGAGAGAGATTTCATCATAGTTGTTGGGTTAACAGCAGGACATCTTGATGCCTAAAAGCCAGTTAATAACTCTCTAATACTCTTTTTATTAGAAACCAAAAAGCACTTGTTTATTATAGTATGTTGGATGCACAGGAATATTTTCCAAAATCTGCCTACCAAACTACATAGGTGTTACAACTTTACACTACCATCCAAATACAATATTCAATTCCTAGTTACAATATTTGGACATTACCTCACCAGTTACACAAGCTCCAAAACCATCCATCCCATCAGACCCTCCTCACCACACCTCTCAAATTTGTCAGTGGCCAAAAAATGACCACCCTTTCATCCCCATCCTTCTTGTCACCATTATCTCTGTCCTTCTTGAAACAGCTTCATAGCTTCTGGTTATATCAAGTGTTATACCTTTTTCTCAGTACATTTATACAGACAGAAAACTCTTCTCCTCATTAACGTTTTTTGTGAAATTCTTAACAGAGAATGTTAGACAACATTTTAAGAAATCTTGTACAAAGGTATTAGCAGGCCAAAGGCACTATCAAGATGTACCAAAATCTACATAATACAGATTTTAAGGCATCAATCTTCAACGATCTCCCATGGTTGATAGGTGCTACGTGGGTTATCAACTTCAAAGTACAATCTAGTTCCCCTCCCTGTAAGGATTTCCATGGAGGGAGGTCACAGCATCGTCACTCTGCTCCACTCTGTTTCATCCCTCATACCCGAGTGCAAGGTCCTGCATTTGGGGTGGGACAAGCACAGAGATGAGTACATGGGAAATTAAATCACTGAGAGCAGCCTTGTGAACAGGACTTGTGGGTTCTATGGATGAAAATCTGGACATGAGCCAACAGTGTAAACTGGAAGCCCAGAAAGCCAAGCACAACATGGGTTGCATCTAAAGAAGCATGGCCAGAAGCACAAGGAAGGAGACTTGTCCCCTCTACTCTGCTCTCATAACACCCCACTTAGAGGACTGTGTTCTGATCTGAGATCCTTAGCACAAGAAAGATGTCAATCTGATTGAGCAGGTCCAGACAAAGGCCACAAAGATGATCTGAGAGCTGGAGCACCTCTCCTATGAAGAAAGGCTAAGAGAGTGGGAGTTGCTCGCCTGGACAAGAGAAGGCACCAGGGAGACCTTACTGCAGCCTTTCCGTACTTAAAGCTGGCTTACAAAAAGATGGGAGAGCAACTTTTTACATGACTAGATATTGACAGGACAAAGAGGAATGGTTTTAAGATAAGAGATGAGCAATTTAGATTAGATGTTATGAAGAAGATCTTTACTCAGTGGATACTGAGATCATGGAACAGGTTAGGCAGAGAAGTGGGGGATGCCCCATTCCTGGAAGTGTTAAACTACAGGCTGGATAGAGCCCTGAGAAAAGTGATTTTGTAGGTGTCATGCCTACTCATGGTAGGGGGTTTGAAACTAGAGGATCTTTAAGCTCACTGCCAACTAAAATACTCTATGGTTCTGTGAAACCTAGTTCCATGGACTGGACCCCCTGCCTTGCTTTTCACTAAATGCTGACAGCATCTGTCCTCCTTGAACGCTGTCTTTAGGTGAAAAGACCTGAGACTTTGGTGGTGAAGCCTAAGATAAAAATATTAAGTATCTGTACCTTATCTGCACCCATTTTCACTGGCTGAAATCGGTTATCCTGCTCAGCACTGAGTTCAGATTTTCATTGTTTATTCTTTCACCGCTAGTGCAGGGATAGAAGTCTTCCTGTTGCAAGTCTCAACTGCAAGGGGGCCTTGTGTTTTCTAAAAATATTCCTGAATATGTGGGAAACAGTTCTACACTCCTCCCTTGTGGCCTGTTCTCACAGCATCTTTTTGACTATATTTGATACTTAACCTCAGTTTTGTGTTCCACATTTAGATAAACCAATCTCCAAAGTCATCTTCACATTTTTTTAAGTATCATGGTTGCTACATTGATTATATCATCCCCAGCTGGTTTTCCCTTGTTTGCAAGCATCAGATCAGGTCATATCCAGGAAAGCTTCCGCCATTTTCTGGCTCCTTCAGCTTCTATGACTAGCAGTTTTTTTCAGAACGCTCCAAAAACTCACCCCCTGTATTACTTGTGCCCTTGCAGCAGATGTCAGAGAGGTTAACATCTGCTGTAAAGGATGATACAGAGATTTCCTTGAGCTGCTTAAAACAGAACTTTGTCCACTTCTTCAGCTGACAAGGTGGTTAGGAACAAGCGCTCACCCACAAAGCTACCTTTTCTGTTCTCTCTTATTATCCTAATGCTCATAGTCTTGGCCAGCCTGTTGCTCATTCCATGAGTAAGCCCAGTTTGCTCAAGATGCCTATTGACATGAAGAAAGACCCTTCTCCTACCATTCCCTCCATGTCTTGCCTCAGGAGTTTGTATCTATCCCTTACAGAGCTACAGCTGTACAGCATACCCAGCCACCCCGCAGTTACAGCAGTGATGTTATATGAGAGTCCTGCATCCTCATGTTTGGAGACACTGGATTATTATAGTAATTATTGACTCAGACAAACTCAATTGTGTGTTGGGGGGGTGGAGAAGAGTCAGGTCAAATTTCACACAGGGGAGGTGACGCCCTGTCTCACACCTCCACCTCTGCAGGCCTCACTGGGTGACCCCAGAGCTGCTGTCAGTCCAGAAGCACTGCTCTATGTCACATCCCGGAGTCCTTGACTCAGCCCCGGATGGGCTGGAACACCAGAAGTCCTGCCTGGCATGGGGTGTGTGGCCACAGCAAGGTCAGAGCAAATAAAAGCTCCCTGTGCTTTTTTGGACCGTGTCACCTGCATACATGGGAGCTGGGCTTTTGGAGGGGTAGCTGTAATTTTCTCTTTTTCTCTCTTCTTTATTTTTTCTTCCCATTATCTCTGTTCTTAATATTTTGGGTAGCTTGAGATTGGCTTTTTTAAATTGTACAGATGTGCATGGGCTAAGTCAGTTCTTTGTGGAATGTTGTATTTTGGTTGACTGTTACCTGTTGTGGTTGGGATGGACACACGACAAGATATCCAAAAAGGTAAAGTGTAGATTCTATCTATTTTTAGCAGAACTACTTTATGTATCACTCCTAAGTGTACGTGCATTAAAATTATTGGTGCTTATTACATACAAACAATAACTCATTGGTCACAGTGGCAACTTTCTGTCTCTGTACTGATTCATCCATCTCATTANTCTCTGTACTGATTCATCCATCTCATTATTCCTTATCTTGTAGTTTTCTGTGTTCTCACAGCACTTGAAAGTTGTTTACCATTCTCTAGCTCAGGGCTGTAACTTCTGTGGGTACGCAATTGTCTCATCAAGGCCAATTTCTTCTTGCTCTGCTAAGACGTCTACAGATTCGCTGTAGTCCCCCACAGTTACCCTTTAAACTTTTCTAAAGTTTGCAAGTGGAAGTACCTCCTGAGAAAACGTGCGCAACTTTTCACCTTTGCACTCTCTCTTAAGGTGTTAAAAGAACCAAAGGCTCTTCTAATATATCTGGAGGGCAGACACTGTCGCAGCCTTGTATATTTTTAAAGTAAAACCCCTTCGGTGAGTTTGTAGCTGAGAGCTTGGGGTCTTACACATGTGTAGGTCTCACACCATTGGTTTAATTTTTTTTTTTTTGTTACAAAATAATTTTCACAATCTCAGTTGTGTGAATGACAAGTGTTTTTAGAAAACAAATTATTTTTGATTCTGGAGATTCTGTGTTCAATTATAATGAGGTTTTGTGTTCTGAGCACACAATTGTGACTAATACTGTGCTGATCTGTCTTAACATTTACCATTACATATTCGAAAAAAGACAAGACAAAACAAAACAAAACAAATGCAAAAAACCACAAAAGAAGCCCAGTGAAATGAATACAGATTGATGTTCTAGTGAATACAGCTAACATTTCTAATATTTTTAATTACTTCACTGCAAATAGTTCTATTAACAGTGCAAGGCATTAAGGAAATTATTCTAGTAGATGCGCCTGTACTCAGAAGGCTCTGGGCTCTGCATTTCAAGGTGGACCTTTACAGGCAGGTGAAGAAACACAGAAAAATCATGTGGTTGATGTTCAAAGATTGAAAATGTACTGTTACAACAGGAAATATGTTGATTATTACTAAATGAACAGTGGTAGAGCACATTAATTATCTTGTCAGTTATTTCCTGAGCTTAGTTCTCTGTCACAGGAAAATTCATTTCAAGTTCATCAGGATTGTGGTGATTAGCGACACATCAATCTGATTGCCAAGCAATTGGCTAAGTTGTTTCCTTCTGAATTCAAATATAAATGTTCTAAACTGGTAAAAATAGGCAACTTAGAGTTGTTAACATGCTCTTCCTGGTATCTAAGTGTTTCTAGAAGAATTTTTAGCCCTGAATGGATAGGGGTGTCCTGAAACCGGTATGTCACCTAGTGCAGAACCTTTCAGGTGAGATTCTAGCAGCCTCCTGGAAGGTAACCTGCATGTATTTGGCAGGTGTTTCTAGATATGCAGGAGAATAGAGATATCCCACATCTTCTTTGAGAGTGAAAATATTTGAAAATTGTTTCATGTAAGAGCAATCCACCACAACTTCCATGTTTTTAAGGGAACATGGTTGCTGTGATAAATGTAAAGATGGCTTACATTAGCTAATTTACCCTCCTCCTTAGTATATCTATAAAAATATAAGCTTATAAGAACATACACTTAACTATTTTTTCTTCTGTGAGTGAGATGCCTTCTTTATCCTTTTTTATACCATAATTCTACTAGATGTAAATAAACCCTCCCTCTTCTTGCAACCCCTTTTTTTTTTCATCAAGCCCCAAAGCTCTTTTTAGCTCATTTTATACAACATCCTCATGAAAGTCTCATGCTACAGAAGGTTCCAGTCAATGTCACTCTTTAATCAACTGCAAGGATCACTGCTAAGTCCTCTAAGACTTGATGCTCTTGTCCATACAATTTCTTGAATTCAATATTCTGTATCCACGATACTGCTAGCTCTCATTGCCTCAAGCAGTGAGGGAGACTGGCACAGAGAAATCAGGCTAATGTCTCTGATGTGTCATTGCACAGCATATTGCCATTAGGACATCAAGCCAGCATGATTTATAAGCAATTTTAATTAATTTTCTGAGTCATTTCCTAAGGGCTTAATTCTGTAATCTTATTACCATGAGCTAACATGCTATAGTAAGACTATGCTTTCTAATCTTTCTTTTGTTGTTAAATACAACCTCTGCTTTCATTAGGAAACTCCTGAAATGAAGCAGGTTGCTCTTTTGCATGATGAAATTTTTCTGTGTTAGAAATTAGTACTAGAAATTATGTAGTAGAGTACATTAGTTCTTAATATAGAACTCATTACCTACTCCTCTCTTTTATTCCTTTATTATAAAATCATGCTAGAAGTGATTGACATTCCTACTTTAAAGAAGCAACATATCTAGAGTTTTAGATATGAAATAAACTCACCCTGTTTTATTTTATGTATAGAGAACTAAAACTTTATTCCATTTAGTTCAGTGACATTTTAATTTCTTTTTACTCATTCAAGGCAAATAAACTATGCTCATGGATATATATATAGAGAGATATAGATTATGAACAGCAGAATAGTGTGCTTTTATTGTTTGCTTTTTCGCCTCTGCTTTAAAGAAGGAAAATAATTAGTAGCTGATTTGCAAAAAACTAAATATTTTTTTCTTTGTAGCATTTTCCCCTAGAATTTACACAGTTTTGCAATGATATAGATTAAGTTATATTTATGACATCGTATTGCACACAAGCAGCTTTTAATTGCTGTAAATTTACATTATTATGAAGGGTCACTGATCTGACAGAATCATTAAAATTTTGATTTTAAATTACCAGTGTTTTACATGGCATATGTTTTTAAGTCCCAAATACGTGATATCATTACTTTGAAATTCTGTAAGTATTCTAGTTATTCTACAAATATTTTAGATATGTTACTTAAAGTATTAATTCCCATAGCATTGTTGAGCACAAGCATCATTTCTGTTACAGAAATGAAATTTTAGAGCATGAAATTTTATGTCAGGAAAATAAACACAGTTTTAACATACAAGACTGGGAGAATAGAGTCAAGGATTTGAACATTTAGGGAAGCAGCTAGGTTTCTTACTCATGAAAGAATACAGAAGTACCTGCCCTTGTAGCAGTCCAGGGCATTTGGAAAAAGATATAAAAATTGTTATATAATGATCAGTAATATTCCTATGCCCTACAGTGTGCCTTAGAAATAAAGGATAAGGACAGGGTGAAGAAAGATATTTTGTCTGCCCCATAAACTTTACACCAGATATGGGATAAAAAGCAATTCAGTTGTCTTGTATATCTTTGAATTTTTCGGCCACTGTTTATCACAATTCTCACAATATTATTCTGTTCCTACGTACAGAAAAATTAGTTAGGCATCAATCAGAAATCATGTATGCAGATATGTAAAATTTCAGTGGGAAAATTGAGTTAAGACATCATGTTTTAATGTTTTGAAATTGTATCAAACGTAATGCACATGATAGGGTCTAGCCATTGTGGAAGATTTTCATTTTTTTGGTTTGGTTTGTGTCCTACTTATAGTGGCTGGGACCAGTTTATCACTGTGGGAATGTAACTGGAACTGTGTATTCCATACCCTCTCTGCCATTTATCATGAACTGTTAATGATGCATTGTTTGCAGCAGCTGCCCAGGACACACCTGACACCTCAGGCTATGAACTGGGTGCATGAGAAACCAGAGATAAGAGGGTTCCCTGTCTTCACATCAATGATTCAGGTGTGATAACTCCCCTCCAGGAGTCATTAACACCTTCACACCCAACCTGAGGGGTCATGTCTGCTAATGGGCCATCAAGTAGACCAAAAATATCCTGTGACTCTCTGAGTAAATTGCCCATTGTGAAACACCTCTCCCTGGGGGAGGTACTGGGTGTTCCTAGCTGAACTGAAGCATGTATAAGCTTGGGGTTTTGGAACTTGAGGCACTCACTCACTCGTCAGATTGAGAGGAGGACCAGCACCTCAACAGGACTGCAACTACCACTCTCAACCAGACTGCGACCACCAGCCTTCTGGAAGAAAAACAGGTTTTTCCTTTTCTTTTTGCTTTGGACTCAGGGGGACCATGTGGTGCTCAGCACAGGGGCTGGTGAGCACCATACTGCTTGTGCCCCAGGGGGCTGGGTTGTACAACTGGGTTTTGAGGGCTGAAACCAATTTTCCTTTGTATCAGTGTATCTATTGTAATCTTTTTATAAAATTGTAGTTCTGACTTCTAAACTCTTTTGAGTTGGACTCGTTTCTCCTGCCAGTTTACTTTTAAACCAGCACAGTTTGGTTTGGTTTTGACAATGTTATTACAATTAACATTGACTGTGATATTTTAAAGCGATGGATTCTCCTGTTTGCAAAAGTCATACTTTCATCTCCCTCTTTTTCATACAAGTGTTTAGATTATTGTCAATGTGCAGAAAGAAGTGAAGTCTACTGCTTTTGTGAATATCAGAACTGTATTCGCCACACTAATGTAAGAAGTGAGTGCTTTGATAAATTGTTTTAAGGACTCTAGTAGTATACATTGAAGAAAGAGATTTAAAGAAGAATGTGTTAGGTCATCTCATGATTATAAGGAAGGTAATGTTTCTGTTCTTGGAGGGTGAAAAGCACAGAGATGAACAGCAATATTTTTCATACTGTCTGTTTGCATAAATAGAAAATGGAGATGATCTGAAAGACAGTTGTACTAAAAGTTTGTGGTACTGTTTTGCAGTATGTGTAACTTTAACAGTCACCTTTGTTTCCTTCTTATGCTTTTGAAAGACTGATACCACCAGTAATAAAAAACAGAGGTGAGCTCATTCCAGCTCAGGTAAAAGGACTGACTACCTTTCTCCTCCTTCCCAAAATCAAAGCACAAAAGTGAGAAATGAGAGAAGTTCTGAAGAAGAGTCCTGAAAGAGTTTTCAGGTCCTGAAGGACAGAGCAGTGAAGCCAAGAGCAAAAATAAGAATGAAGATACATCTAAATTAAACAGTAAAACTGCATTAAATTCCACTCAGAAAGCAAGAATTAGTAGCACTTTTGAAATTGGTGGTCTGGACATATATATACAGCTTAACATGGGCTAACAAAGATTCTTAACTTTTTCCTGAACTATTTCCTCACTAGTAACACAGACTGCAATATTTTTTGCCAAGGCAGACTCCTTGCAACTAGATCTTCTTCTTGAGGGAGGCCCCAGCTAGTCTGGGGTCTCTGTGGAATGACTGGACTGAACTAGGAGCTTCTGCACACCGTCAGGGTGATTGATAGACACAGAAGGAAAGACTGTAACACAGAACAGAATCCCGGTCTCTAAAGTGATGAGTCATGGTTGACTGACATGCGCGGTCTGTGTGTCCAATTAAGAATTATTTATGTATAGAGAAACCAATAGTCCATGGACATGTGTCAATACTAACGTGTATATAAGTCACAGCTTCTGATACAATAAAGATCCTGTTTTTGGAAGAAGATGTGTCATTCCTTGACCAACTCTGACCATGACAACAATATCTTCTCACATTTCTAGTTTCTAGTGTTCACAACACTTCTGTTTGTTTGGTTTTTTACCAGATTTATATGTTTTCTGTAGATTAAATGGTGAGATAGCAAAAAATAAAGCATATAAGGCTGATTAATAATGACTTCATTGTATTTAAAAGCAAATATTTTAAGATAGATGATATGACAGTTGCAAGAGGCTTAACAGCTAAGATTTTGTGTGTGACCATACACCCACTCAAATGACTAATGACCTCTGAAAACCAGCTCCTATTTTGTTCTGCGGAGCTCTAAAACTCAGTATAGCGTCCCTGGCTTTTCTGTGGCACCTTGTTCTTTAGGGGAGATTTGACTCTCTTTCTTTTACTGACATTAAAGAAAAACTCCGTGGAAGTGAGTAGAGTCATACTGGTGTACAAGTGCAATAAATAGAAGAAAAAATGGGTCATATTTTATATTTTGCATAGTGATCTGACATTTGATAACTGATATTTCTCATTGAAATACCTTCAGAAAAGGGATTTATTTGGTGATTTTCATTACCACAACAAAGAGCAGAACAGATTTGCAGAGCAGTGAAGTACAGTTAAAGAGAACTATAAACAAGTGTAGAGAGGTCAGTTTTCTGGACTCCAGGGAAAGCACACTGCAAAAAGACCTTCTGAAACAGTGTGGAAATTATACATTCCCCTCTGTAAAGAGAATTTGTTTGAAGAAAGAGACAGTTATTGATTGTTTATTCTCTTGACACACAAAAGTCCAAAATATTAGCAGCACACTCAAGAAAAGTTGATATTTGGTCTTTTCCAGAAAAAATATACTCAGTAATTTCGCATCTTCAGTGATAATTATACTTCCATCTCATTATAATGCATGTATATTATTTGAGAATGTCTTAAGAAACCTTAAAAAAAAACCCCTGTTTTTAGAAAGATGACATTCCACCTAAGTAATTTCAAGTACTGTTCTGTTATTGAAGGGAAAAAGAGAGCAGCTGTTCCTAGGAAATGGCTATCTGAGTTCAATTAACAGCTCTATATGACCAGCAAGAGTTTACTTCCTTAACTAGCAGTAACATTTCCCATGCCTTCAATTAACACTGATTTTACTTAATATTAGTTAAGACATGATATGATCAGAAAACATCATTGCCAGCCAAGTGCTCCTCGAACACAACTGATTTATCATTTTGGCACCTCATTAAAATGCGAACTATATTGAAATTTATTTTCAACACTTTCTGGCAGGAATGTTTGTAATAATGTTAATTTGCAAATTTCCTTGGGTTTTTTTATGTATTCTGTGTGCTGTGGTTGCCATGTTCAGCCCAAGGCTATTTGTATTGCGCAGACAGAAAATGAAGAGCGAACATTTATTTCTCATATCTTTGTGAGGAACCCGAGGCGCATGAAGATATTTGTGCTGTAACAGGCACAGTCAATCTCCTTCACTCCCTTTAGTCACTATATATCAACAGCAAACTCCCAGCTAGTCTTGCTGTAGCAATTAACCTGCCAGGGCTTTCTGCTGTCAGACTCTGTTATAATAAACTACCCCCAGTGAAAGATAGAGCTATAGATTCTCATCCTGCAACTTCCACAGTGGGTGAATTATTCAGAATCAGCATGATTAAAGGGATGACATGGTATAAGTTAAAAACACATACTTTTTTTTCTTCCTGAGATTTAAATCTGTTAAGAAAAAATGGTGGATGAAAATGGGTCTTTACTTTTGAAAGTTTAAGGATAAAAATGTAAATAACAAAAGGGTTGGCATAGTTAAATCATAAAGCATTTATAAATCCAAGAACCAAATAAATCAGAGTAAAAAAGCTTTAGGGATAAAGAACCAAAGGTATTATTTGGGAAGAAAATTATAATGTTGAATCTGCTCTTTTAAGGGAAAATATTTTCCCTTTTTTTTTTAAGAGAAAAAAGCAGCATTGTTATAAATATTTTAATATATTAAAAATAAACAAATTGTTTACATTTCCCAGTGCTAGGTCAGCAGCATAATTTATCTTACACACTTCTAGTCTCATTAAAATCATAATTCATTTGCCAATCTCAGTTTAGTCAGCCACCTGACAGCGCATTCTTAACTAAATGCTGCTAGCAATTCCCAGGGGAATGGTCTCTAAAATGTAGGACTGGGCCTATGTGTTAGAACTGGTGCTAAACACAGTGAAATCCATATTCTGTGGCTACTAAAGTAATGCAAATTATATTGTTTGTCATGTTCATCTGTATTAAGTGGAACTAATCTGTTGATAGAAAAGAACAGAGAAGAATAAAAAACTTTTTTTTTTTTAATTTATCCAGACCTTCAATACAGTTATGAATGAATTAAGAATGCATTCTATGCTAATGTATTTTTCTTAACATTTGATTGTGCAAATGATTAATGAGTTCACGTGGACAAATCACATACAGACAAAACTAACATCTACTCTACAATATGCTAGTCAAAGAATATATGGCTTTATAAATCAGATCAATGGATAAATTCATTTGAAATAAACTTCTTGAAAGTAGGAGTAAGTATTCATTTACGTCTCTTCAAAATAGTTGCTGAATCGCTTTTAGATATAGACACAAATGAACTGCTATTTGCCATAGAAAGAAGAATGAATTTCATAGTATAGCACTGTGTATCATGATGATTATATAAACTGATGCTATAAAGTATGTTCCCTGTCTGTGCATCATATGGGATCATTTATGAAACTCATCTAAGAGGTACAACAAATGTCATTAAGATTTCCTGTGTTCACAGAATCAAAGGCTTTGATAGACTACTTTTCAAGAGTTTCACCATCACCAGATTTTGAAACCTGAACTCAAAAGCTAGACCTTTGAAAAGTTAAAACATTAGCATTAAAACACTATTTAAAAAATGAAACAAAAAAACGCCCCCCCAATAAAACCTGACCACATTTTACCACCATGTTAGGGATGACCAGACGATAACAAGTTACAAATTATGCTTACCTTTGTTTAATTGGATTTTTTGTGAACTTTGTTTCTCAGTCAGTTGTGAAAAAAGGGCAAAGACTTTTAAATTTCTATACCTTAAGTTCATATTTAGGTTTCTAAACCAATTGCCAAGTTTCCAAATATGCTGCTCTTGCCACTGCTCCAAGTGTGATCACTTAACATTGCTAAAAAGTGTAGTATGGCTGAAAATCGAGCTATGTATAAGTGCCAGGTTTGGAATGCAAGACATTGTCATCACTGCTCAGAATGCACATTGGGTAAAAGCCAATAAATAGCCTTTTCTGATGCTGAGCATTAATATGTTTGTCATTTTTGAGGGCTCTACTATGGACTTTGCCGTGATAATTTGTTTGAATAAAGATGTCAGAACACAACACGTTTTTCATTCTGCATCTTTTGGCCTTCCTGATATCCTTTAATATCCTGATATCATCCGTCCACCTTTCCCTTCAGAAATTTCTATTTTTAATATTGTTTGGCCTGCACACAATCAAAACCAGAGATAACATGGGGACAGTAATTCTCAAGCTTTTACAACTGTGTTCCAAGAGACAATCATAATCTAGACCCATATGTTTTGTTCATGTCAGTAAG
>VWZG01011802.1:22139-50808 GCA_013396735.1 Grallaria varia | reverse complement strand
AATATAAAAAACATTTTCATCCTTAAAAAAACCCAACAACATAAAAACAAACCAAAAAAACCCCCCCAAAAAACCAAAAAAACCCACAAAACAAAACAAAACAAAACAAAAAAGTCGAATCTGGAGTAAAGTGCCACAATGGTAAAAATTGCTGCAAACAAAGCATGAAGTGCAGACCTGTTTTCCAAGTTTGGCACAATGTGTTTAAGAAGTCTCACAGAGAGCTGAAACTATATTTTCATTAGTCTAGTGTGAGGTTTTTTGTAGATAAACACAGGTGAATCCCCTTAATCTTGTGTGCCTGTAGAAGTGTTCCCCCTCATTACTCTTCTCTGACAAGTATTCCACTGTAATTACCAGTTTTGCAGTTAGAATTATCTGTGCTGGATCAGTCTGAAAGTCTGGAATTCCCATCTGAACTTAATCCATGCTATACAAAATGTACAGAAATCTAACAGTGTTGCATGTCAAAGGGAGTCACTTGTTGGTACTGAATTAACACAGCTTCATCACACTAAACTCTTCCCCTCTGGCTGTTTTGCAACAACAGATAGTTTGCTCATGTCAGTTTTCAAATATACAAATCACATTTCAGAAATGGACCTTTTCTGATATAAACAAATTTCAGGTAAAACCCTATTTATCATCCTGACCATCCTGTATTCAAGTCACTTAAAGCAGCTTTGAAAGTCTTTGGAAACAGGCACTACACATCAGAAGTACACAGGGTGTTTGGCCTGTGAATTGTTCCAAGAATAGCTATGGTTATCCGATGAGTTATTCATTTCCTAAGGTCTCTGGGAGTAAAAGTGCTTATTTACTTGGATGATATCTTGATTGTTTCAGAAGTTGTAAGTGTATCCAAAGCTGCCTATTTCTGCCACTGTCCAACTGTTTAGGACCCCAAAGACTTTACTGAGTACAGAAAAATCTATGTGACCCCTTCTTCTAGCTCTGGCCTGCTGGGATGCACAGCAGATGTGTGAATGTTCACTTTTCAAAGAGGGAAGGTATTAGCAGCACAAGCTGTTCTGATGCTTTCTCACCAAGGTTGTTTCTATATTTAGGAGTTTGTGGGGGTGGTGGAAGCCCTGCTCCCTTCTGCTTCTATGACCCTGCTTGTTTTAATGGTTGAAAGACAAGAAGCGAACAGTGAGAAAGCAACTCTGCTCTCCTGTCACAGGCATCATTAATAGAAGAGGAGGGAATTCATCACTGTCCTGAGTGCCCCAGCGATCCAGAGTCAAAGGCTCAGATGGCAGGACTGACCCAACTCATGACAAAGGTGATGGTTTCCCAGGAGGGAGTCTACGCTGACAATAAATAAGTATAAAGTAGTACACATGCTAGGGTTTCAGTTTAATAAAAAAATCCCCATATGACTCTCAAGGAAAATGAGGAATCTTCCTGGACTAGAAAGAGAACCTCCCTCTCCTCGAGCCACCACAACCTTTGAAATTAAGAGGCTTCAGGCAAAAAAAATGTAGAAAAGAGGATAACAGAGGATAACCACAACTGTATAGAACAAAAGAAAACGGAACAAGCAACAACAGGGTAATCCCAAAGGCCGGATCCCGCTGTGCCCTTTGGCGCAGGGACGGCCACAGCCGGCAGGGGGCGCTGAGGGAAGGGAAGGGTTGGGAAGGGAAGTTTTGGAAGTTTTGGGAAGTTTTGGGAAGTTTTGGGAAGGGAAGTTTTGGGAAGTTTTGGGAAGTTTTGGGAAGTTTTGGGAAGAAGNTCCCTCCCCTCTTTTGCTGATGTCAAAGCCAAAGCCACCCAGGGTTTTCCCCCATCACCTCAGGGCACAGGGAATAGAAGCAAAGAAAAATCCCATCTTTGCAAAGAAGGTATTAGCTTTTTGATAGAAAAGCTGTTAGAGTCCAAGCTAGAAACAATGAATTCTTGATGTTTGCCTATCTCTCCCTAGCAGAGACTTGCCTTTCCCCATGCCAGGCTATGTGTCAGTGTGAAAAATTTACCAAAAATTTGAAACTATAACAGCTAGTTATGCGAACTAAAGGTTTAGCTAACCCCTATTTAAGCATTGCTTCTTTGCCCTGTTCCTGTAATGTGTGATCTGAAATATGCTGAACGGAGGTAGGCCCCTGGAAATACTGCTGAGTGATAGAGATTGTCTGAACACCAAGAAAGCAAGTACCTCAAACAGCAGGACTGGGACCATATCTTTGTCTTTGGAGATTAAAGGCTAATCCCTTCCTGCAGCTAAAGCTGAAATTGGCACTGTGCTCATTTCTCCCTCTATCTTCAGTTCATTGGGAAAATTATGATGGAGTTGCAGCTAAGCCTGGACATATTCTAGTGTACAAACAAGTTAATGGGGACCATAGCCCTTGCTATTACATTTTCCTTATTTCAAAGTATTATTAAACCAGAGCCATGTATTGGCTTCTAAATAACAAAAGCTATTCATTTGCAATAAGAAACAAAATTGTGAATCTGCATAATGGAGATAGACAATGTTATGTATAAGTAACACAGACAGTGTTCATTTCAATGCACAATAATTGTGATATTAAAACCAAGTAGAACCTTACCTAAAACATTAAAGAAAACGAAAAAAAAAAAAAACAAAAAAAAAAAAGAAGAGGAAGGAAAAGCCAACACAACTCACAGCTTTCTTAGAAGCAGGAGTTGCTATAAGGTTAAACACACCTCAAGGGATATTAAGCATGATACCATTGAATGCAGCTGGAGAAATTAAAGCTGTTGAAAGTTCAGTGTGTCTGTATAATTCACACTTCTGGTAGCCTTATTTCTGGGCTCAGCTAAGAGTAGTGAAGGCACAGTGATGCAGGACAGCAGGCTGCTGGTGCTGGGTCACTGAACGGTTTGCTAGCCAGCATCTGCCTCATACCAGTGTTTCCTGATGTGTCTTGCCTCTACTGTCAGCTTTCTGGCCACATGCTTATGTCATCTTATTTCTAAGATCCAGCCGGTTTATGAGTGTTTAGCCTAATGGCTCAGCATACAGTACCTTATCACACTGCTCAAAATACCATGCTTCAGCTGAGTAACATACCTGATCATCTTCTTGCTTTCACACCATGGCAAACCTGAGATAAAAAATACAAGTTGCACCTCAAGTGGATTTTGTTACAGAAGATTTTTATTTCTTAGCATTTTAACAGTTGCATAAATGTCTGACTGCATACTCAGTGGATGCCTAGAAATGCACATCATCTCTGGCACAATTACAGGGTTTCCTGTGAATGCAGAAAGTTTTTATATGTTTATGTATTGCTTTATTGCAGTAGTGCATTCTGAAATATTTCTGTATTAAAAGTGTCCCATTAGTGCTGGCATTTTTTTAAGACTGAATGACTTTACAGGGTGTGATGTTCTAGTAAAACAGCACACTTGTTATGGGAAAAAAAAAAAAGAGACTAATTTTCTGGTGATGGCCAACTGTTCTAAAATGGTAGAAGCATATCACAGCAGCAATTTAAGAAATTAAATAAATGGGGCTTATTTCCAGAGCAAAAAACTTCTATACAGAGTCCCACCTGACTATAGTATTTTATGTTATTAACTTAAATATCAGAGGGAGAGTAAGCTTAATAAACCAGTACAATAGCAAGTAATGTTCCAATTCATAGGTAAGTGCATGTAGCATACAAAAGGAGTCTCCTGAACTGTTGGACAGAAGCTGGCAACTAAGAAGTTAGTCTGGACAGGGCTCTGTCCAGTGAAACACTGTGCCTTTTCTTTTGTTCCTATTAATTTATACAGCTATGACAAATCTGTGAGAATTGGAATGTGTTTCTGTTTTACCAAGTAACAAAATACATTGTAACCCTTTCCAAATAAATGGAGTTTTCCACTGGGGAGGGCATTTTTCCCTCTTTTTTATCATAGGAGGTGGTAATACCCTTTTATCACTTGAGGAGAATTGAAACTCATCAATATTTGCCAAAATCTTTTCCTTTTGCATCATCTCTTCAGGCTTATTATCCTCACAAAGGTTTCAGCTGGAGAATTACTCTGTTTAATTATACTGCAGATTTACAGAATTTTTTGGAGATGTTGTCTTAAGCAAGACTTTTTTGTACTTACCTGAATTGTGCAAAAGAGAGAGATGCCCATCTTCTAGACTTGAATTTCTCACGCCATTAATTGCCTTGGAGCTCAACAGGAATGATTTCATACATCATTCACAATATAAATACCTCAGTTCTTTCAAAATATACCAGGAAACACGTTATCCTTTTCTGTCTTTCTTATTTGTGCCAGTTTGAAAGGAATACATTGACAATAAAGTGCCAGTGCATAAAGGTGAGTTATGAGATCTGTTTACCATACAGCAAGCCACATAAGTACTCCCTCAGGACTGAGATACAAGTTGTTTGTATTTGGTGTGTACCCAGCAAACTGTCTTTCAGTGCTGGAGCACACTAAAATGTCTCAAATTATGCAAATAAATCTTGAAAATACATATCGTTAGTTGGAAGTGTGGTTATATGGTAATTCAAGTGAAGGATGATGGCAGTAGTATCCCATGCTTGATGGTGTACAATCCAAATAACCTTCAAATATATGTATTCCCATAATTTTAAGCAGTAGTCAGTAGTCTGTGTGTGTTCCTGTTTGTTGAAATTAGAACAAGAAATAAAGAAATAGAGTATTTCTTAGAGACTTGTTTTCCACGGATTGGGAAAAAAAATCATTCACTCTTTTATCACCCACTGATTTGGTGTTGAACAACCATATGAAATTAGATCCCCATGTGGGACAGTCCCAGACATTCCTTTTAAAAGAAGTGGCAAAGATGGATGAGGAGAAGACAGGCTCTTGCAGCAGATCCCAAAGCAAGGAATGGGGTTGGCCCCTGCCATTCTTTAGACATGGCCCCTTAACAGCTGGTGAAGGCACTGACTGATCTGGAGATATGGCTTGGTCTTGTTACCGCAAAGAAATAGTCCCAGAAGGAACTTGGATTTGTAGGTAAAAGTCAGAGGAGATAAGTGTCAGCCACTAATGTGCAAGCAGAGGCACATGAGTCCAAGTATTCTTTTAAAACATCACACATGGGCAGAGAACTTACCTATCATCACTTCACAAGGTGGATCAGCACTTCAGCAAGAGCTCCCTCACTCAGCTTTTAGTGTCATGCAATTCAACAAAACTGCAGCAGCTGACAGAAGATGCAAATCCAACCCATGGCCTTTGCCTGAGGATTTTCATGGGATTGGACCTGTCAGATGTCATGTTTCACACTTGGGAATCCCTGTTACTATGCTGCTGCCACACAAGCAAAAGTTGCACTGCCAGCATAGATCCTGGTTTCTCTCCCTCACCATAATCCCATGACAAGGTTTTCCTTTCACCCCTTATCTGACTGTTCAGGTTGAAGGATCAGGAGGGAACCAAAGTACATATCATGTGGGCCTGATCATTTTTGGGAAACTGTGGCAAGTCCCATATTATTGATCACTCCAGCATTGCACAAGCAGATGAATAGAGATATTAAGGAGATATGAAGAAAATAGAGATACGAAGGTGAACTACTTCTCTGACCCATAGTCAACCAAATGCACTGGTTAAAAAAAGCTTAATAATTCTTTGCCAAAAGAGCTCTCTGTCATAGTTTTCTTTTTGTGTATGAAACACTCACCTAGGGCTCAATAAAAGCTATCTGTGTACTTCATTAGTCCAATAGTTGTGTAGTGTAATTAAACCAAGGCACTCCAAAGCTGTATGACCTTTTAATTTTGAAGGAATTATTGAACATACTTTTAGGTCATGAATCCTGTAAAACATTGCTATCTTGGTAATTTTTCTGAAAAATGGAGACACGTGAGTTATATTTCTCTCTTTCTTTCTATGACTTTTACAAAAATTAACCATAAAAGCTTTCAATAATAGCTGAGATGAGACAATGAAGAAAAGTGACCTCTTGGTCTCAGGGCATGGTCCTATAGGTCTTGTTACAGTGAATTTTTATGGCTATGTCAGCCTCATAAACCCTATATGAATGGAAATGTATGAAAGAAATGTTGATACCATCTTAACACTAATGGCAGTAATATGGGGTATAATTTCCTGTGCTAGTTAATCTCCTGGTGTAGTAACCTGTGCTGCCCTGGAAAATGTTAAATCTCTTGGAGAAAGAGGAGTGAAGAGGAGGGAAAGATGTTTTCTCTTGAGTATATAAAAAGACCACAGTAAACTGAATTAATGTTGGGAGGGATTTCATAAGCTCTTTAGAGCATGTTAAACCAATTATTTTCAACTGCTAAAATATGTGGCTGTAATATGCCTTACTACTCTGTGCTTCAACTCCTGCATTTTATCCAGTTATTTCACTATACAGGCAGCTGCAAACACAGCTCTTTCACTCTCTCCTTTTTAATTTTTGTTCTTGTCATGTATGTCTTAGATATCAAGGTCACCCAAGCTAAGCTTTTACTGTAGTGTGGGTTTCTGACTGACAGAGTGCCTTGTTCTTTCTCACAAGTTATCGACATGCATCCATAATTCTCTTTATTGAGTCTTTGAAATACAGGTTTCTCCTCTCTGTGCTGCTGCACAAGGAGTTTTTTGCTCCCAGCAGAGCAACACAATCACTGGCTAAGATGCACTGGGGCAGTGCCTCCTCTAACTACCATGTCTCAACCTGGGAGTAGCACATCTTTGACCCATAAAATAAGGTTTTCTGCCTAGGCTTTGGTCCTCCTATCCCCTTCAGATTTCAGGGCATGCCTTGTCCACATGGGTGTTTAGTACTTCTGAGTCTTAAAAACAAGGCTGTGGAGGCAGGATTGCATTTTGTAGAGTGAACATTGTTTTGCAGTCTTTGTCTTTACAGTCTGATGTGTGACTTGTGGGCTGGAAGTGGCTTTATTTGCATTCTGGGGGACCATCCATGGGCACAAAAGCATATGGCTATAACTGGCTTCTGTGTACAGTGTGTGGCTTGCAAAATTCATCTAACATGTGGAGACTTGTCCTGCAGGCAAATGAGTGATTAATTTCTGCTACACACTGGAGCAAAACAGTATAATAGGCACATGCTCATCTGCAAAGAGGTCACAAAGCTGAAAGGTATGCTTAGATCTCAGCTGGCCTATGAACCAGCCTCTATTAATGAGGGGTCACTGAGGAAAGCAGTACATACAGAGAGTCCCTGTAGAATGCTTATGCGGAGAAAGTAGAATTTAGTTAAAGCAATATTGGCATTCTGCTTCAACAGAGACGTTCACGGTTTGGGGTTTGGGATTATCATGGTTGTTATTTCCTGCATTGTTCTACAAAGCATAAATCTATTCAGCTTCCTTCTTTCTTCACTATGACAAAGCCCAAGGCTTTCCTGAGCAACAGGTCAATGAGGCTTGGCACTGTTTCTCATACAAGCAGGAAGAATCTCAAGGTTTCCATGTACCTCCCTAAGGTAAGTATCTTCACAATGGCTTCAAGTGAGGGAACTAGTCATGGATGCTGTTGTGCATTGCACTCTCTTCTTCCCAGCAATGATTCACTTAAAAAAATTAATCATTCCTTTGCAGAAGGAAATCTATGCTGTGTTCACACAAAAAGAAAGACTTGTTCTTCCCAACTCCTATAATATGATGCAGAACTACACTCTTATCTGTTAGTAATTCTCTTTCTTCCCAGCCCCTGACAGATTAAGGAAGTGGGAGGGAAAGAGAAGGTTTGCATTCGCCTTGAAATTCTGGACCTGCAACATTTACATCAGTGCCAATCCAGCCAAACTGAGCACCTCTCCTCCATGCTGCAATTGTGATAAGTCTACAGCATGAAGTGCCTGACACCAAAGCACCACATGAAAAGATTCTCTACCCTATGACTCCTTCCAGGATGCTCCAACGGGTATACACTGCTCACTCAGGAGTTTCATCTTGACCCTCCCACTGCTTTTGAGCAATTCCCAAATTTTGTTCTGTAGCTTCTCAAGGAAACGCTTTGAGATGAAGGATACTTTGCTGCTAGTCAAATTACTGAAAACTCTCTTTTCAGCTAAAACAAATTATCCTTTTTAGTCTCTTAAATGAATCCTGGAGTTAACTGATCATTTAAAAAGTGGAACCTAAGATTTCAAATATTGTTTACCCTCATGAAAATCTTGCATAAAAAGATTTTTGCTCTTTAAGACTCAAATGTCAATCTGAGTTAAAGAATTCTATTGGTGGTAACTGCAATTCTTCCTCATCAAAATGCAGTTAGTGCTTGTAAAATTTTGGAAGAAAGAGAGGATACTCCCATTTATCACTAGAAATAATTTAGGTCAGTGGTCTCCCACAATAGCTGTCTGTCTTCCTTTCCCTAGTTACCGTTCCTAAGGTGCAGAGGCAGCAAGTCTCCTTTCTCAAATATGTATTTCTGCTTGCTGGCTTCCCAAGTGGGAAAGATAAATGAAATTAATTTACAGTACTTAAAATCAGAGGCTTGATCCCATCTACAAACTATAGACTTTTTCTTCTTGCAATGCAGGGGTGGAGAGACAATGCCTTACAAGACACAGCCTGTTTTCACTGAATGCAGAAGGAGAGAAATGTATGTTGTTTTAGTGGTTGCAGTGAGTTGGGGAATAGGCTCGGTTTGCAGGTAAGAGGACCTAGTGTTTTACTGGGATTATGGTACTGGGCTGTATTTCACCTGGAAATCCCTTCACTACTTATGCGGAATCACACGTCTCTTAGCAGGAGGTGAGGTGGGGAGTTAGCTGTCACTGGCTGGTCTCCTATGGAGCACAGGGACAGCAGGGGACACAGGGAGGACAACAGAGCCTTAAAACAGCAGTGGAGCTGGCCACGCTAATAAGATTTATGGAAAGGGCATGTGTGCTGTCCTTTTGTTTATAAGTCATCACCAAGCACCTCTGAAACAATGGGCAAACAATAGGTACAACTGCAGAGGGCAAATCAAGGCAGTGTTTTGCGTGTCCCACTTTTGGGAGTGGTTAACATTATTTAGGCTTAGACTCAAACAGAATTTAGCCATGAACTTTCTTGTTTCTCATGGATGCTGAACCATAGACAGCTGAACAGGATGAGGACAGAGGACTTTTTCACATCATGGAGGCATTTCCACAATTAACCTTCCATAACAATACATTAATTCATCCTTCTGCTAAGGCTAGCTTTTTATATCCAGCCAGTACACCCCTCGGTGTGTGTCCAATTCAAGAAAACAGACTCTACAGTAAACATAGCATTTCTATGGGAAATCACAGAGTTGGAGCAAACTGAAATAAATCTATTAGAAATTGGAATGTGGAGATGGGGAGGGTTGGGAATCCTTCTGGCAGCTCTCTTTATTTGCCAGATGCTTAGTTGCAGTAGCCAGATTCACAAGGAGAAAATTTCCTATAATGCTTTATTGTCTCATTTTTTTTAGGAGTGTGGCAAAAATTTATGTGACAGGGAGTATCTGGAAATGGCGTATTACAGTGTGCAAAGCCCTACTCACACTGGTGCTCTCAAAAGGAAACATATTTTCTCTGCCACTTGCAGAATAAGAAAATAATACCCTTGGAATCTGCCCCTTCTGTATTATTTTGTCTGAGAAATTTTCCACAGCACAGTAATTATGCACCATTTTTTATCTCCTGTGTCTCAGGAGTTTATTCTGTACTGGTTTAATGCTTTATAATGGGGATGGTGGATCAGAACCTTAATTTTTAATTTCTCTATCTGACTTTTGATCTCTCTTGGACTGCAAGAGGCCTTACTTGGGTATCTTTTCCATTACTTCCAGAGAGCCTCCAGTCTGGTAGAGGATGCTTTTCCTTCCACTTGATCTTCCTGAGCCCCTGAGGTACTGAAAGCCACAGATGACCATTGTACTATAAAACAGGTATATATAAGAAAAAAAAAAAAAAAAGCCAGCATTTTCCTGAAAAAACGCTTTTTCTTTCATCCATATGTATTATTCACAAGTATATTTTGCTATAGCAGGTGGAAATATGGATATAAACAGGTCCAATCTGGATTTTCTTGTAACTGGACTGGAATAGCATTGCCACGAATTCCTATCTGTTGTTCAGAAGGAAAACCAAAGATTAAATACCTCACATGTATGTCAAGAATTATAAGTGCACAGAACTGGGTAGTGATAATACTTTCTAGTAGGTGGTAAGACAAAGTTGAATTGTTGTGCATCTATAGCAGCTGATGAAGTAAGACTTTAAAATACCTGGTAGAATTAAATCCTAAAGGAATATCACAATTCACTAATAACAGGTCCCTTGTTCAGTTGGGTGATAAGCCCTACTGTGCTATTATCTACATATCACAGTCTCCCTAATGAAAACTTTTGGGTTTAATGTTGTTTATTGTGTTGACTAGACTGTTAACACAATGTGACCATATAAAAGTTGGGGATGAAGACTGGGAGAATAAAAGAAAGAATTTTGCACCTTACAAAGTGGGTTTTCTCCTGACCTAGTCCCACTGTTGGTCTTAATCTGTAGTCTGGACAAATATTCATCCAGAAAATACTTAAGTGAAATCTGTGACACCAGAAAGCTCCAAGAAAAGTAAAATTCATGAACAGATAAAACAGCACTGGAAGGTAAAAGTGAGAAGGGAACCTGACATGTTCAAATCATATTGCTCAGGAATAATTCCAAAATTGAAATGGAAGTGTTGCTGTCTCGCTGCTGTCTCAAAAATGCCCTGCTTGTTCACACATCTTGAAGACTAGGTGCTGGCATGATAAATTTTGTGCAACTCCTCTGATGTCTTTATAATAAAAAAAAACTTTGACTTTTATTTATTTGCCTAAAATGAATATCTGTTATGAAATTATTGTTGTGCACTTGACATTTTAACTTATTATCCAATTAAAAAATCGGCAACATCTGCTACCCTGCACTAAACTTCCTGTAACTAAAGATGTGCAAGCCCTGGAGAGTCAGCATTACGTGAAATAGATTTGTTTAATATAATTGAACATAATTGTGCATGTAATGTTTTAACGTAATATTACTCAGCAGATGTGCAAATAATAGCCAGTTTATTTTCCACCAGCCATATGGTGGTGATCTGATGGCAGAAGCATTGTAATACTTGGCAAGACGAGTTCATTAGTTGGAGTGAGTACACCAATGCACTGAACCTGTGATAAGGCAGTGACATGGGGATGGTAATGAGTGCCTTGAGGTAATGCCAATGTCTTAGTCTGGCAAAGAACTTATAATAAGCTTTGTTGCCCTCTGTTGGTAAGAGATCCTGAGCATTATTTTCAAATAGTCAGCTAGTAAGTCCACTGAAACAGATGTTTAGGATGAGCCTGTTGTGAACCCAGGACAAGTTTATTGCATAAAACAGCAACTAAAAAGTGAATACTTGACTGTCTGATGACCTTGGATTATCTCATGAAACTCATCAAAAAGAGACATAAAATTCAGTTTTCCTTTACAAAAATTATGTCTGAAGCATATTTCATAAAAGCTTCTGCTTTAAAGAAACTTCTTACATTTGGGATTCCAAAGAAAACAGCCTTCCTACCTTCCTAATTACAAGAGTAATTGCTGTGAAGCTTGGAAAGTATACTGGTGTAAAAGAGATAGTCAAATACCGACATATCTTGCTTAGTAGTAAAAAAAAAAACCAAAAAAACCCAAGACAGCTACTTTGCTAACAAGTGACCTATCATCCTCTAGTCATTTTTGGCTACACATAAAGGAATTAAAGTATTCCTACATACTCAGGGACTAATAAAATTAGGCCCATGGACTCTCAGCAGAAATTGAGTGTCTCTCTGTACCTTATGTGCTTAAAAACCCTGTCATATGACCTCCTAATTGTCTAGCGTTTAAACTCTGATCCTGCAATACTGAGTTCAATAAGGTATTTTCTGTGACTTTCTTCTTTTGTCTCCTGTTTTGGGTACATCTTGGATTTAATAGTAATTATCCTAAGACTATGATAAAATATCTACATTTGTATGATGGAGTGTCTTAAATATTTTACCCATTAAAAGACAATATTGTCTGCTGTTAAACTGGGGTTACCCAGTAACAGGGAATTATTTGGAACTTGTTAACACTGGGCTCAAATGCTGACTAGATTGCAGCAAAGAACTTGTCATGTGCATTGAATGCTTCAGCACCGAGTACTACAGAGGAATTCTGCATGGTTTAAAATTGACTAATACAGCTCTAGACCAGAAAAATTCATTATGCTTATCTAGTTTCATCTCTTGACTAACATTAGCCATGAAATTATGCCCAGAGATTTTTAGCATCAAGAAGGGTGGTGGCTGTAAATGAACAACAATTCTATCTCCTAAATCTCTCATGATTTTAATAACAAAAAGATATTACTTTTAGATAATTACTTTAGATAATATTACTTTTAGATAATTACTTTAGATAATATTAGTTCAGTGATTTTCTTTCAGTCGCATTTATTTATTTGTTTGTTTGTTTGTTTGTTTGCTTATTTATTCTATCATCTCATTTTCTTTTCCATAATAAATCATTTCAGGTCTGGATCTGTATGTTTCTCATTGTGGAGGGCAGTACCCAGGAGCAAGATTATGCCTCAAGAATCCTGTATAGGTGGGATTTCTGCCTGGATCCCAAAGGAGTACTGTTTGCATGATGGACAGAGTCTGCCACTCCAGTAGACAGAGGTTCAGGCAGCTCCTAATTTCCCAGAGAAAATGTTCATGGATAATAGAAGTCTGAAACTAGATGAGCTTTAAGGTCCTTTCCAACCCAAGTCACTCTATGATTGTATATTTTTGCGGCCTTATAAGGTCATGTCCTTGTCACAGGTTGCAACTCTGTTCTGCAGCTCCAGTGGCACCACATGTACAAACTCATCCTGCTTCATTTAGTTACTCTGAAAACAGGATGGTAGAAAACGTGCTAGAAAAATATGACCTACATTTCTACATTTTCTTCTGCAATAGGCTGAAGTGAATTTTTCCTGACTGTTACAAGGTTTAGTAGGCTTACTTTTGCAAAAACTGGAATTACAGTTGGCCCCTGCAGACTGAAACATAGTGTGATCCTTCATTGCTAGAGCTCAGCTTCCTGGGCAAGAAAGGAACGTCATCCTTTCTCTCCCTGCTTCAGGATTGCTGCAGGAGAATGAACTTCTATGGTCATTTGATTGACTTGGTAGATCTCTGCTGTAGATCTCAGTCAGGCTGTCATGCCTCGAGAATACTGTATCTGTCTTGTTCAGGGAAAAGTCCGGCAATAACAGACTGCAAAAGCCTTCCCTGTCAAAATCTTCTTCACTGCCAGTCTTGTCTTACTTCTCAGCTCACTGGTGTATTTATGGATGCCGAACATTCTCCCTTGCGTTCAATGGATCATAACTATTCTAAGCAGACTGTCTTTAATGTGAGACTTTCAGTCCTTTGGGCTTTGGTAGGAATTGCTTAATTTAACATAACGAAATTAAGTCAAATATAGAGAAAATTTTTTATGTACCAGGGCTGTCTGACTTGGCTCCTTAAAGAGTTCACAGATGCAGTGTAGATGCTTCTTTGATTCTCAATATTTCTGCTCCTTCAGACAGACTCATTTAAGCCCTCTTCTCAAGACTCTTATGTATCAACCCCTTTTTTTCCACCTGACTATCCATTTGGCAGGCAAATGAGTATTTCTTGTTTAATTTCACCTATCCATAAAATGGAAATTGTTGTGAGTATAATTTTTGTTAAGCACATAAACCTTAATGCATCAAATACTATTAAAACATTAATGTAAAAGTTGAAATTAAGAAGGGTTCATGAGTAGGAACTCATTGTATGCACTCTTGTTCTCACTGTGTGTTTAGAGGTTATGGGCATACAAATAAATATACTTGACTTTTTGTTCACAAGAAAGTGCTAGACACACTTCCTTCCACATGAAAAAATTCTGGGAATGGTTCAGAGTGTCTGCTTTGTTTTATCCTGAAAAGGACTTATGAAGAGGTATTAGTAAAGTTAGGATACTCTTTGTGCATCCCTGGAAGTGCCTGGGGATTCTTGGGTTGAAAGGCAAAATATAAATTTAAGACATTATTAGTATTACTTCTACTAATGATAATAATTCAACCCCACAAAAAATATTTATGGTTAAGTTATTATAAACCCCTAAACAAGTGGGTTTATGCAGAAGCAGAACTGCTGACACAAGCTTCCTGTAACAAGACAGCAGGCATTGCTATAACTCAAGCAAGGGCCAGTCAAAATGATACAGCCATTGTGTTGATGTGTCATATATGATTGTGAGTATTGGTGCCAGCTGTGTCATAAACCACTGCCTGAAAATAATAACCCTGACAGATAATAGAAATGAATCAGCATTTTCTCTTTAATCAAAATGTTTTGTAAGCCTAGCTATACAGCCTCAAGATTCAGTAGGGATATTTTTAGCTCTCTTCCTCTGGAAAAAAATGGAAAAGATTTTATGAGGTTATATCCTCTATTTAATAAACTTAGTAAGCTCTACTTTCTCACACCTTTTGAGGCTTTGCATGAGATACCACTTTAGGGGAGAGTGACAATTATACAGGGAATAGCAGGCTGCATCCTCTTACTAGCCCTGATTGTTGCATGATAGCAATGCTGGAAAGCTGTTCTGGAGCTGAAGCCCCAAGCTGTAAGTGCAGCAGGAACTTAAAGTAGACCCACATTGCTAAATCATTTGGTGGGGATAGGGAGCGGGAGTTGGTTTTGTAGACATTAAGTGTTATGCACTCCCTTTAGCTCATTGGAGAAGAAAGATGATGGAAGTTTAAGCAAGATTAAAACTCCGACTAAGGAAATATGTGATCACAATTTGTCTCCACTTTTTTCTGCAAGCCTCCTTCTGACTCTGCTATCTAATGTACCAAAGTAAAGATGATGTTGGTCTGAATAACATGTAGTTTCTTCTCTCTTAAATCTTTCATGCAAAAAAAACCCTACATGCCCTTACTTTCCAAACAATCTGGATTGGTTTTTTGTGCCTACACTTTAATTTTCTCCTCTTAAAATCTTTTTTTTTTCTTTGTGAAAACGAACACAGAAAAGCTGGCAGATAAGCTGTGCTGTCCTCCCTTTAGTTCCTCCCTTTAGTTTGCTGTAAATGGAATGTCATCGTTTTCCTGTTACCTCAGCAATAAGTTGCCTTTCTATTCCATGTAAAAGCTGTGTATTTGAGTTACACTATGGGAGAGAAGGGGGGAAAAAAATGCCTTTACAAACTGAATTTTCTGTATGGGAAGGCCAAACTGCTGTGATAGTAGATGAGCTAGCCAAGTGTTCCCTCAGTCTTTCCCCATTGCAAAGCGAAACTCTAAATTGCAGTTCTCTCCTGATTCCCTCTGGGAGATGATATCCGCCTGGAAGAATCGTCTTTGAACAGCAGGAGAGTTTGTAAAGTTCATATTAAATAAAGCTCTTGCTGTTCAAATTGACTTGATGGTATGACCTACTCCATTTTTCACCTTGAGTTTTTGCTTCAGGGAGGTTAATTATTTTCAGAATAATTTCTAATAGTATGAAATATTGATACAGGTAGCTATTAAACTTTGTTCATCCTTTGACTATCACTGCATTATAGTCCTGAAAAGTAGTGGGTAAGGGGTTAGCATGGATCACTCAAAGTTGCAAATGTAGAATTCAGGCTGTTTGTGTCACAACTCATTTTGTAAAATAAATAGAAGTGTTGTTCCAGTCGTCATCCCAAGGGTCTAACAACAAATTTTCAGTTAACCTGTTAGCATTGTCAATGCCTGAGATCCACAGTACAGCCATGGAACTCTAGTATCAGTGTGGCCTCTGATGATGGACATACCTATTTATAAAATCTCCCCACATAGACAATAGTGACATTTGAGTTGAGAAATGAAGGCTTGTAGATGAAGACCAAGTGAAATGACAAATCATACACAGGGTGAGCTTCTTGGCCATAAAGCAGCTTCACAACTACAGTATCTTTTCCCTTTGTCTCACACTCCAGAACACAGAAGAGACTCTTCCTTGTCATTAGGTAGAGAAGATGGCCATGCCCCTCCAACATTCGTTCTTGCTATAGATCTGATGCCCACACCATGACACTGTAAATTCAGTCCTATTGTAGCCAAATTTGTGGATCAGCTGGAGAATCCTAATTTCCTGACTTTTTCCTCTGCACAAAGTCCTGTATGAGGTGCATTTTTATCAGCTATTAGGAAGAAATTCTTCATCTTTTGTGAGAGTGGTTAGACACTGGAACAGGTTGCTCAAAGAATTTGCAGAAGTCTCATTCCTGGTAGTGTTCAGGAGCACCCTAGATGGAGCTTTGATCAGCCTGGTCTAGTGGAAGGCATCCCTTCTCATTGCAGAGGGATTGGAACTAGATGATCTTTAAGGTCCTGTCCAATCCAAACCAGTCTATGATTCTATGATTTTTCAAGAGTTTATATTCTGCCCTGCCAGTTGAGTGGACTTATGGATCTGAACTTTTTGCTTTCTAACTGGTCCAACCCTGTGCTAAGGACTGATTCTCCTTTGGTTTGAAGGAGAAGGAGGAAAAGGGAAGGCAGATGACTGGTGAATTAAATTGATTTGTGGCAGAGTGACAGCAAATTTCCTTGTGAACTTTCTGTCCATTTGGAAGAGGGCCATTCTGTGGCTGAAACAGGACAGACACAGGTTAGAAGTTTTTAGCAAGAGAAGCCCTACCTTTATAAATTATCACCCCTATTGCAATCTCCTGTGCTTAAATAGTACAACTTGTAGCCAGTGTGAGATTTATAACATACTCTAGGCCAAACAGTGACCCATGAAGGATGCTCTGTCTTGATTTAATTTGGTATCCAACCAAGCTGTGTCTGCACTATTACAGAGAAACCTGCAGCCCAGTCTTTATGTGCAGACTTGAAGGTGTGTGAGCACAAGCTGAGCTAATTGTTAATGCTAAGCATCACTTAAGACTGAAATATCTGTGTCTGTATGATGATACATGAGTGCCTGAAAGATTGTCAGATCCCTAATCAAAAGTCTTTTGCCTTGGGGGCTGACAGTAACCTCTCTGCAGTATTACTCATTCTGGCAGGTAGTATCCCAGACGCTCACAAATGCAGGAGGCCCTGAAAAATTAGAAGGTGAAGAAACACCTTTTTTATCCAAAGAAGCAGTATCAGGACTGCCATTGTTCTGACAAGCTTTGGACAAGCTTTTCACAAATACGCCCACAAAAAGGCTAGAGCCTAAGCTGTTGAAAATCAGTAAGGATCATTTCTTTCTATCATGGCATGATGAAAAGCAATGTTTCTTTATGCAGAGGGTCCCTTTGTGTTCTCAGAAGTGTGTCTTAACACTGCAGGCAGTGTTTAGGAGGGAAAAAAAAAAAAGGAGTAAAACCACAGGTTTTATATATATGCCCTTGAACAGTATTTATTTTAGCCTGTGTTATCATGTTTTTATGCTGCAACTCAATATACACAAGAGAAATTTCAAGACTGTTGAGCATGCAGATTTTCCTAGGGGATGCATGCAAGGTTATTTAGCACAGGTGTTTCTGTAATTGTACAACACTCCTTATTCATATGCCCCAAGCTCTTATTCCCTTGTGAATGATGCTGTTGTCTAGTATTAGAGCACCAGGTTCTAATAAAAAGCTCAAATAATATTGCTTTACAGTGACCCCTTCTGTGAGTCATCTTTCATTTCATGAATGCATGCAATTCAGGGAATAGGCCCTTTTGCGGTAAATATTATTTATTTAAACAAGTGTGCATGCACAGTTTTCCCTCAGATGTTGTTTTAGACAATAACATAGTTCACATACCAGGTTGTTTGTACTGTGTAGAACATGACCAAAAAAAAAAAAAAAAAAATCAATCCCTTCAATTATTATTACTGAAATGGTCAGATTTCTCCCCATGTTTGGCTACCGCAATCTACATCTGGCATGTCTCCAATGAAATGAATAACATCGTGCTCAAGGTACTTAAGGAAGCTGGTGACCACTGTTGTACGATTACACTGTTGCCATGCAGATTCCATTCCAGAAGAGCTACATGCCCTGCTGCTCACCGCATTCAAAAGACACATCTACCATGTCTGCAGATCTGAAACTTGTATGTGTAAATGAGCAAGCAGGGGTTAGTCAGTCTGATTCCTGATGCCCCTCTGAAGCTCTAATATACCTTTCTGTGTTCTGCTAAATTTCTTGACTATTCTAGCCCAGAGACGCTAGCAAAAGAGATACAAAAATTACTGGTTTGTGTTTGTCTGGCTTTTATTTTATTTTAAAAAAACCCCATGTGTTTATAGATATCATTATTTTATGGCTGTGATTTAAAAAGACAATAGGATTTTTTTCCTTCTGTCTCTGCTCTGCTCAGCATCTCTGATAATCATCCCAAGAAGCTGGAGCTACAGTTACTGAGCTGGTCAGTGTTCTGGTATTTGCTGCTGTTCAGTACATATTTTTACAGGATGGTATCATCTATTATTCATTTCAGATTTAAAAAATACAGAGAAATACAGCAGAGAGCTGCCTTCATTGCTCTTCAATTCTTTTATATGGTTCCTATATAGCTTGAATTCAGTTGCCTGAGTAAACATCAGGTTTTCTAATGAAAGGTTAGTTCTTCCCCTGATTTTGGGTTCAGGCAGCCCTACTTAGTTACTAATTAGCATTCTTTCCATTTCTTCTCATGTCAGTTGTGTCTGATAGTGAAAATTGCTTCACAAGTTGACTTAGCATCTTTTCTAATTGTTCAATAGTGCTGTGCTTTGATTTAAATCTTCTTCAGAGCTTTTGAAACACATTAGTTTCAGTAACCCTTTCAGAAGCACTGCTTCTATTATTGATTATTTTCTTGGTTGCAAGAGAAAGGAGTTTTCAGCCTTTGTTTTGTGGTATAAAGTGAAGTATATTTTTTTAAATAAGTGTACTGCAGAAAAGTGAGATACCAACTGAGGCTGCATTCTGTAAAGGTGCAAACCTGCACAAGATGGCAGAGAATGACAGCGGAGGGCAAAAAACACTCCAGAGTGTGATTTGGGAAACCAGAACTGAAGGTGACCTTCCTTTAAGAAAGTTTGCATTTTGACTCCCTAGATGTACTGGGAAGTTTCTTAATCCAACTACAGTTGTATGGCAGCAGCATTTTAAAACATATTGTCTGGGTCTCAGTTCCCCAAGGCTCTCCTGATGTATGGTTGCAATCTTGCGTTTAAAGACATCAGTCAGGTTTAATGAAGACTGGTTTGCTAATGGTGAAATTTCCTATTACCCATTCAACTGCAAACACCAATGGGGAAAACCCCCTCACACCAATAACTGTGTTAGTAAATATTGGAAAGACTAAAAATCTGAAAGAAAATTTAAAAATATAGATATGAAAGAGTATAGAAAAGGAATTAGGAAGACACAATAAAGCAATAGAAATTGTTCATCTTGGTACCCCACTGTTGTTGTGATTATAGTACGTCGTATGCATACGCCTTTCAAGATGCTGGATGATGCACTTCTGGGATCCACACACTTGCAACTGCTACCAGAGCTGTAAGATCTCACTTGTATCTTGCACTTTTTTTTTTTTTTTTTTTTTTTTTTACATTAGCAAGAAGAGCTCAGAGGAGCAGGAAATCTGTAACCATAAATATAGATAATGGAGAAGCAACAACAGAAGAAAAATTTAGGCAGTTTATAATGAAAAAGAAAAGCCTCCTCTCCAGTTCTTTTCCTCTGCACTAGAAACAATCACTGCTTAGTCACTTCACTTCTCACTCCTGTAGCCATTGCTGGCCTCCAGGTCCCATCTTTTCACAAGCAGAGGACAAAAGGGGAGAGAGCAGCAGCAGCAGATGGCCTCTTTCAGCAGCAGCCTGCTGGCTGTCCTGCCTGCAGGAAGAGCACTCTCTGCTGCCTGGACAGGCAGAAGGAGTGAGGCAGACATGATGCGGGGCAAAACATGCAGCAGGGTGCAGCTGAGAGGGCTAACATCTCTGATCAGAGACCCCTGCCCCCTTCAGAGATGGTGAGTGACCAGCAGCCACGGGGACTGAGAAGGTGTGCAACAGCAACTCCCAAGATGGATTCCTTTCTTCTGTGCTGCACTCTGCTCAGGATTTTCACCATACAGGGATGGACTCCTTATGATTTTAGTCGTAGCTTTGGGTGAAATGTAGAGCCTCCTCTGTTGTAAGCACTGCAGAAGAGGAATTACAAAAGGCCATATGACTACACAGGGTTGAACTGGGGAGGAAGGCAGAAAGGTGTGCTTATAATGATCTAAAATTTAGTGGAGCACTCTGAAAGATGAAGAAGGGTGAAAAATTAGGCAGCTGAAAGTTGTTTCTGGAATTCAAAGAAAGAAATCTTTGTTCAGAAATGCAATGATAGACTGGGAAATGGAAAAAGTTTTAACAGAAGGCTCTGGTAATGTCAAGAGAAGTTACATTTGAAAGCAATTTTTCTGAACTGATCAGAACCCTTTGAATTTGCAAAGCTGTCACCTTCAGGAGGGCTCAATTCACTGCAATTAAATGACCTGAAGAATAGAGCAGTGCTTAAAGTCAATTGCATTCCTGAGGAGCAATGCTGAAATGAGAAGCTCAGACACTGTCAGCAAGTATAGAATGAAATGAATGAGACCTGAAGAAACTGTATGACAAGAAGGTGAATTTGTGAACGTAACTAAAACAGAAAGCCTCATCTGAACAGGCATGTGTAAGAAAATACTCTGCTTCCTAATCTGAAGAAGAGTCTTTGATATGGTTATTAAAATCAAAGAGCTCTTCTGTTAAGCATGCCTTTATCAAAATACCCATCAGAAAAATTGTCCTGTAACATTTAAGCTCTGGGCAAGTGCTGGAATGGTAAGCATACAAGTTTTTCAAGGGAACAAAGCTGAGTGCTCCTAGATGCAGAATGACAGCCAGGCATGCATTTCATGTGCAGTGGAAAGTGATCCTGTCTGTAGCACTGTCTTTCACAGCCTCCAAGTACATTCAGTATAGACAGATACCATGTATGGCTGGCTACCCTGTGTGTCAGAATATGGACACTCTCAACATACCGGCAGCTTCCTCAAGCAAACAGATTTTAAAAGTGCACAGTGGTCCCAAGAGATCAAATCAGGCCATTTAGCTGTTGCTGTAAATATCCAATGGTGTCCCTTTTTTAAACAGCCCTTTCAACAGGTTGATTTCAGATCAATGGGTTTCAGGTATATGCAGGGTAGGCTGGCTCACCTCTCTTACCTTCCTGTTGCCTTTTTTTTTTTTTTCTTTTTTTTTTTTAAACATTTCTAAGAATGGACAGAAAATGGGTTATAGTTTATTAGGCTAGAAACTAAGTGTGCAGGAGAAGTCTCAAGCCATCTTCTATCTGTTCCTTCTGCTGAGAAAGTATCATGATGTCCAGCTTAGCTTACCCTGTAGTCCCAGGAGTCACCCTCAGTACATCTTTAAAGAGCATAGACACAATTTTGGGGCTAGAGCATCCCCAAGCAGGTTATCAAGCAGATATCCTCACGGCAAGGAGCCCATGTCACCCAGCAGTGTGTGAAGGGGAATGCAGAACCACAGCACCATGGTCTCTGTGTTTTCATTTTTCTAATCTAAAACCATACCCCATGTTTCCACCACAGGAACTTCACTTTGAAGATGAGACGCTGCAGGGGAGTAAGCTTTGCTAATTTGTCAGTGTATTGTTTCCTTGTAGTGAGCATAAACATGAAGAGACATTCGGGTATTGCTGGCTGGATGCCGTGTGTCTGACAGTTAACAGGGAGAGCCTTTGCTGCTTGGGGAAGACTTTTTGGCTGGTTTTTGAAAATTTATGTTTATGCAAACAGATATAAACAGTGCAAGAAAATTCAGAGGTGCTCCTTTGGACCTGTAGCCTCGTAATGAGGTCATGATACTCTTATGTTAAATAATCCTCTGGGATTTTTTCGGTTTTCCATCTCCACAATAGATTTGACACACAGTTTCTCACAATTATTATGTCACATGCAAGTTCTTTATCTGTGCCGAGCATCAGCCATTTATTTCCGATTACTTAGGTAATAAGCAGCATGGTATTTTCTGAGAAAGTATAACTTTTCACCCTTCTGAAACCAAGGAGGTTTGACCTTGGGACTGTTTGAACAATATTTTTGAGCTCAGTGAATTGGCACTGAGTTGTTTTTCTGATAGTATTTGTCAGGAAGGAGATGCTTGAGTGACAGTGCTACTCCAGTCTGTTTCATGCTGTTTCTCATGTTTGGCACAGGTATGTTCAAATATGCACTTAAAAGACTCTTAATGTGAATAGAAACTGGGAGAATGGATTCCTAATTGTTAGCATTATCCAAAAACATAACTCATTCTCTTTTGGGTTTTTTTGCAGGTTTTGTTGTATTTGATCATGAATTTTAGACTTGCAGAAGGGATGTGGAGTGACACCAGCCTGAGGTCAAGCAGTGGAACACCACATTTTTGTGTGTCTGTTGCTGAAGTTTTTAACAATCAGGCACTATGATTCCACAAATTTTATATCTGCTATAAATGACCTGTCTCTCCTCTCTTCCGGCATCAGCTTCAATACCTTCAGTCACATCAGTTTCCACACCTGTCTCAGCAAGGCACCACCTGCCTAACTGCTTGTCACATCACTTTCATCATTAGTCTCCTTTCTGACGTTATTAGCCTTAGTAGATATATCTTTGACGTCTAAAGGTGGTCACCTGACACTTGTTCTCCTTTAAACTGGTATAAAACCTCTTGGAACAGAACCTCTGAGTGCAAGACACTAGGTAAATAAGTTTTATGTAATTGTTTCATTGTAGTTGTTATATATAAGTGCCTGTGCATGCTGGAAGGCTTTTATGATTGTTTCTGAGTAGAATGGAAGCTTGTGAAGACTGCAACCCAAGAAGACTATTTTACGGGACACTTCTATCCCACTGCCACATTTTCATGGTTTCTATATGCCAGTGGGTCTCAGATCATCTGGAAAGTCAAATGCAATTTCACACATGCAGCTATGTAATAGCGAGATTTGATGTACTTGTGCAGGTACACTGACTCCTCTTACTCTAACTTAGAGACCAAAATCAAAACATCCTCGAGGTGCAGGCAGTAGCTCTGTTGTATTATGCTAAATAAGCAATCTTATGATCCTGACAGACATGTAAGGGTCTCACCATGCTGGAAAGTATGGGTTTGTGTTTTACACCTTCTTTCCTAGTTTTATCTTCCTTTTTCTTTTTTCCCATGACTAAGATGAACACATGGAAGGTAACAAAGGGAACTAACTTTGTCTAGCTTACTGTCCCCAGCACTTTTATAGAGCAAACAACGCTTTCTCAGTGTAACCATGAAAAAACCTTTGGCCCGTCAGCACTCTATTGATTTTTTCCTTCATAGTGCTGCTGTTGACATCTGCAGAGCAAGAACAGGAGCGACCAAGGTACTGTAAATCAGTCTCTCCCCATAGCTGCTTTTTACATTCACTTTGTCCTGAGACCACTAATCTCTTTCTAAGGAATAACCACCAATTTCCCTGGCCTTTGTAGCTATTGCTTCCTGATAATAGTTTGCCTATTTTTTTACTCTTAAATATTCAACTCCTATCATATAGTATTATTTCATATTAAATTCCCAAATGACTTCAATGTAACTTACATAGCTGTGTATTTGCAAATTTTTTTAGATCGTATCCAGAAATGTGGGGTTTTTTTCATAAGTCAGATACTCAGTTTTCTCCATTTTATCTGAGAACTCTTCTGTTGCCAGCTCTAGGGCAATTCTAGGACATTCCAATCTAAGGTCTACACCAGACCACTACATTGTGTCATATCTAACTCTTTAGCCCTATGTGGTGGGTTCGCCTTGGCTGAATGCCAGGTGCCCACCCAGCCGCTCTATCACTCCCCTTCCCAGCCGGACGGGAGAGAATAAGGGTGGAAACAAAAAAACCAACACAAATCGTGGGTTGCGATAAGGCAGTTTATATTTATACAAATAGCAAAAGCAAAAGCAGGGTGCATGCACGCAAAGCAGAAGCAGCAACTAATCTCTACTTCCCATGTGCAGCGATGGTCGGCCACGTCTCTGGGAAGCAGGGCCCCTACGCGTGTGTTGGATGTCAGCAGGCAGCCATCGGAGACAATGAGTGCCTGCCCTTCCTGCTCCTTGCCCCAGCTTTTATATCTGGGTTGACATCATATGGTATGGAATATCCCCTTGGTCAACGTGGGTCAGCTGGCCTCTTTGTGTCCCCTCCCAGGATCTTGGCCTTGACTGAACAGTGGTAGCCAAAACCTGGGTGTGTTATCGACACCAATGCAGAGCACAGCACTGTGGGGCCTCCTATGGGGAAACAAATTCTGGCTCAGCCAGACCCACCACACCCTGTAATATTGTGCGCACACTATCCTAAAACATTAACACAATCTTCCTGACCTAACCTTGAAGCTAGCCTAGCTTTGAGTAAGAGACTGTGCTACATAGATCTCCACAGGTCCCTTCCAACCTACCTATTTTTCACATTAAAGAGTCCATAACTGAACAGAACATGTGTCTAAAGCATAAAACAACATTTGAACAAGTCAGATAACGTATTTATTCATTACTTTCAGAGTCCTTTTGGGTCAGGGGAAGGAGAAGCATTTAAGGTATGAAGTTGTGTGGAGCAATTTACAGCACAACTAGCATAGACAATTTACTAAATAAAGAACAATCATCGTGCTTTTTTGGGTTTTGAAGCAATGCTGTGACTGTGAGATAGATGAAATACAACCTTAGGAACCCCTGAAACCAATTATGGTAGATGATTGTAATACTGCATCCTCAGATATGCCTAATTTGCTCTTGCTGCTGTAACTAATGAAGTAGATAAGAAAATAATGCCCACATGCACATGTGAACATAGGTCTTTGTTTAGTAGCAATAGCAGAAATCGTGACACTGGCTAATAAAATAAAAGGCGTCCCTGTTAAAAAAATGCCATGAGAAAACAAAACTGTGAAACACCTCTTTACTAGGCAGTAGGAAGAGTTCAGGAAAAAGTAGTGCAAATGTCTAACAAGGAGGTTCATGTAGGAAAAAGATCACTGGTAAATGTTGGTCTGTTGAAGTCAAACATACAGCAATGCGTTTTGTGGACCAAACGCAACAGAGGTGGTATGACTGTGTGGGGAACTAAACCTGAATTTTGGACAGGATGCAGTTTCCCTACCACAACGTGAGGTAGGGCAGTTGTTGCAAAATGGGTTAGCACAGAGCTGTGAAACAAAACCGTAATACTTCATGTTGATAATGATGAGTGTTTGGACTCTATCCTATGCAGGATACTTTTCAAACTTTAATTTAAAAGCAGAATTTTTGCTTTTTTTTCTGTCATTCAGCTCTTTCCAGCTCATCTTGTCCTCATCTGAGGCTTGAAGACAGGCTGAGAGAGCTGGAGCTCTTTAGCCTGGAAAAGAGAAGGCTCTGGGGAGACCTTATTAAGGGCTCTCAGTACTTAAAGATCATTTATAAAAGAGATGGAGAGTAGCTTTTGACACAGGCAGATAGTGATAGGACAAGGGAGAACTGTTTTAAACTAAAAGAGGAGAGATTTAAATTAGATGCTAGGAGGAATTCTTTACTGAGATGGTGGTGAGACACTGGAATAGGATGCCTAGAGACCCTGTGGATGCTTCATCCCTGGAATTGTTCAGGGCCAGATTGGATGGGGCTTTAAGCAACCTAGTTGACAGGAAGATACTCCTGCCCAGGGCAGTAGGCATGGAACTATATGACCTTAAAGGTCCTTTCCAACCCAAACTATTCTATGATGCTAGGGAGTTGGGATACTACTATTATTCAGAGCATGATACCTCTCTAAACACTTCTGAGAATCGCCATAAGCACTGAAAACCTCCCAGGCAACTATTTTATTGTGTCCCTTCTATTGACCTTTCCTTGGAAATTTTCTGATGTCTTGTTTTTCCCATACATGTCCTGTCAGGCATATGAACAGTTAGAATTTGTCCTTAACTTTCACTCCCAAATAGATTGTGTTATTTTATTCTTTTTAAAACAGCCTGTTCAGAGGCAGATGTTATCAACAAAGGAAGGAATTGCATCCTCAATTTCATGTGGCATGCCCTAAAACCTCTATTTTCCTGCCTTCTATCAACTGACAAGTGAGGCATGTAAAACCACTGCTGCAGAATGAGAGGTTGGAACCTTCAGTCACCTGCCCTAACCCCTTGTTTTACCTTTGGTGGAAGGAGAACACACCAGAATTTATTTCCATTCTTCTGTGCTCCCTCTGTTTTTCCTCTGTTCTTTCTGCCCACTCTTGCAAAACCACTGTGCACCATATGGATGTCAGCTGAGTTGTCGCTGAACATAACACATCACAGGTTTTATGGGCTGTGCTCCATTTCACACTGGTGAAGAACACAGAAAGCCAGGTTTATTTATACTTCCTTGTATAAAGATCCAACAGAGTTACTTTACAAGCAGGTGGGCTTGCTGAGAGGGAAAAAATAGTTTTTGGTAGTTTTCTGCACAATAAAATCTCTTATCTACCGCAAACTCCATCCCCTTTGTATGCATAGGCCCTGGTCATGAGTGTGGATGGTCACTTAAGTGCCTCATAAACCTCCCTAGAACTTTTCATCTTAAATTTTATATGGCATGTATTAAGAATAGTTTTGCATGACTGAGGCCTATATACACAAGTCTTCCACGCTTTATTAAAGTCTTTCTTTCTTAAAACAATAGAGGACTGTGGAGGTGGCGGGGTTGGGGGGGGGAGGGTTGGGGGGTAGGCAGGGACAGGACTTAGGTGAGCAGATGATTGGCCATTCTTTGACAAGGAGGTCTTGACAGCTTTATGTATTGGGCTGGCTGACATGTAATTGTCTAATTACTTCTTAAATGAGCTTGATCCTGTGTGACTTTTAGATATGGGGGGGAGTGTTGGGGGGTAGGCAGGGACAGGACTTAGGTGAGCAGATGATTGGCCATTCTTTGACAAGGAGGTCTTGACAGCTTTATGTATTGGGCTGGCTGACATGTAATTGTCTAATTACTTCTTAAATGAGCTTGATCCTGTGTGACTTTTAGATATATAACATAGCATAAACTACAGAAATGGCAGAATATTTATCCATTTCCAAGGAGTTCCTCTCTGCAGCTGTCTTCAGAAATATGAAAGAGAGTGTTCTGTTTGCAATGAAGGATGCAGCTATGACACATTGCCATTGAACATGGTGACTCCTGGTATTCTCTTATTCAGTAATATGCCCATATGAACGCTAAAACAGTTACTCATTTTTGAGAATGGATAGAAAGCATAAACGTGACAGAAGGGTGATTTCAGAGAGCAAGTCTGTATGTTTCCTTTAAAGGTATTCTTTTTGGTGGCAGAGGAAAAAATATATTGCTTGCCTTTACTGACATAAAGTCTGCTGTGAAAATGAAAAATAAATCTTTTCCTCCCCACAGGCAGCAATTCAATTGGTGGATGTTTCTTTCAGTGATGTTGAGTATTTTCTGATGGGATGACTTTTTTTTCTATGACAAAGAAAACATCAAAGCTTTGTCTTAAATATAGGTGAAAGTCTGTCTCAGCAAGAAGATACATTGTACTAAAGCACAGTGTCCCTAATATGCAGTGCAATGCAGATGTATCCAAAACCTGATGCCATCCACAGTTAAACTGGTAAATCTTCTTTCATTGTTTGAGTTAGTTGGACCTGGAGAAATGGCAGGAGTGCTTTCTAGCACACAGCTTGTCCCATTGAATGCCTGCCTGAGGAGGCAGAAATACTGAGTGCCTTACATCTACACTGGGATTGGGTGGGAGTAGGAAGATGTGTTGGACATCCTCTAGTTTTGTCAAAACATGATATTGATGCAGAATGAATGCTTAGAAAGAAAGTTTCTCTCATCATAATTATTCTGGAGGCTTTGCAGCAAAGTCAAATATTCCTCCAAAAGATCTATTTGCTTCAGAGCAGTCCTGCAAAGAGGAGTCCTAACAGATGCCATATCCCCAAGAGAAAAGTTTTGCCTTTTGAGGTCATATGTCTCCCTGTAACACCAAGCAAGCACATAGCATGCTGCAGTCACCACACATACTCCATTTGCGTGTGCCGGAATAGGGGCGATGGTGTGCTCCTGCGGGTGCCTCTCTCATGGCATGTCCTGCAAGGCCGTCACAGAGACGAGCAATGGGCTGCTTGCCAAGTGGACCTGAGGCCAGATCAGCTTAACATGCTGACACAGGCACTGACATGCAAAAATGTTTCTTGTGCTCCTAATCACTCTCAGGAGGAGACCAGAAGCTAATACACAGACATTAATTGGATTATTTCAATAATGGCAATTATCTTAATAGTGACAGAAAATTCCAAATAAGAACTGAAGGAATCTGCAAAGAAATCAGGTATTTTTCAGGTAATCAGGCATTTATTCTATAAAAATATTATACACATAAGCATATGCACACATGTAAGTATGATACTTACAAAAACTATACACTGAATTATAGGTGAACACTGGCAAAGAGTTGAGAATGCATCATAATGAAAGCTTGCTTCTAGAACTCCAGACATTTGGTTGCAATTAACATTGTTTTATGTCAACATAAGAAATCTGAGAGTGGAGAAAAATGCAATGGCAAGTTCAGTTTCAAAATTGGACAGCTTTACAAAAGACAGTCTTGCAAGCACAAATAAATTTAAGCATATACACAGTATTTACGCAGCAGCCA
>VWZG01011802.1:0-22134 GCA_013396735.1 Grallaria varia | reverse complement strand
AGTATTTACGCAGCAGCCATAGTATAGCAGCTATGGTATAATACATAATTTGGAATAAGTAGGCTGTTTTCGTTAGGAAAACACATAGAATATTAACTTAAATGCAATTGTATTTGAGAATATTTACTTGTGCTTCTGTATGTTCATTTTAGAAGCTTCGTCTTGGCATCAGGTCATGTCAGGTCATGATAGTCTGAAGAAGAAGGAAGACGTTTGTACCCCCAAACAGCAATAGCTTAAAGGGCTAACAGGGAATCACAGACCTTTTAGTGCTCTACAGATGGAGGTGTGGCTTGCTGTCAGTTTTCCCTCTAAAAATCAATCACTTTCTCCTTCACTATGTTTTCAGAGCCTCCTACAGATCATTTTTTACTTAAATTTTAAGGCAAGTAAGGATCTATATAATGTACTTTTCTGCCTAACACAGACCTTTACCTAGCAATTGCCATAACAGACTCCTAACCTTTGTGCTGCAGCATCTCTCTGGGAGAGACAAACTTCATTTCAAAATGTCAAATGATATGCAATTATTTGCTAAGCACTATCATGAGTATGATATAAAATGTGAAATGAATCCTGCTCTTTTAAATAGGGAACTTGCCATATCTTCAGATCAGCTGAACATATGGTAATGATCTATTTCTATATCTGAAAAGTCCAAAGGAAACAACTGGATTGATCAAGTTAGTGCACGAGAATTGGAGAAAAAGACTGTGTAAAAGATGCTATTTTTTGCTATCAGTTCCAAGGCTCTAGAAATGGTTGCATGTATAAACACGCCTGCTTGTCATAGATCACTCCCATGTAATGAGGCAAGCAGCACATGGTGCTGTAGAAAATTAAAATGTGCCAAGATGAAGGAACTGGCACCAACACACAAACACAAAACAAGTCATGCAGAAGATTACCAAACAATACTAACTGGAAACTTAAATATGAATCCTTTTTAATAAAAAAAAAAAAAAATCTGTCTTCTGTTTGCTTCATTGTAGCCATTTCCTACTTTATGAACAAAAATTTATCTCAATTACAGTGAATGCTAATGACAGAAGTAATTCCTAAGGGCACGCTCTTTATACAAGGATTAAACTTGCATGGTAACACATGCAGAACAAGGCAATTCCTATCAGAGACAGAATTACAAAAACTGGTAATAGTAAGAGTAATAATGCAATGAAAACAGAACAGGGAAGTGTGGTAAATTCTTTTGCTCTGTGTTGGAAATAAACTTCAGGCAATGTCTCCATGTCAAAAGATATGAGTAGTGACTTGCCTATCCCACAAACAGTTCATAAGGGTGCTAAACGAGCAACCAATGCCCCTATACAAACTGTAGATGTAGAGCAACAGGCAGCTTGCATTATAAAACACAGACTTTCCTTGCCATGTTTCCAAGCAGCTGGGCAAGCATCACATTGGCCCAGGCCTCTGTTGGCCTTGGGCTGCTTGCTGCTCACACTGTAAGACCAAAATGTCATAAAACTGTCCATATTTTCTTATTTGTTCCTAGAGAAATGACCTACTTGACTGTGTTGGACTTTCAATCACTGAACTTTAAGTCTTATCTTGGGTTTTGTTTTTTTTTCCTTTCCAATATACTATGTGCAGTGAAGAGATAATTCAAAGGTCTGAATACATAATCCCTGGGGAAATCCTTGAAGGTTTTATAGCATTTCACCTGACCACTGATTTTTAAAAAGCTAGTAATCCTCAACAGTTTGTTGCCAAAGTCAAAGATGAGGTCACTTGGTGTGTTCAGCCTGGAGAAGAGGAGACTGAGGGACGACCTCACTGCAGTTACGAATTCCTTGTGAGGGGAAGAGAAGGGACAGGCACTGATCTCTTCTCTGTGGTGACCAGTGACAGGATCCAAAGGAATGGAATGAAGTTGTGTCAGGGAAAGTTAGGGCTGAATATAAGGAGAAGGTTCTTCACCCAGAGGGTGGTTGGGCACTGGAACAGACTCATCAGGGAAATGGTGACACCACCAAGCCTGACAGAGTTCAAGACGCATTCGGACAATGTTCTCAGGTATTGGGGTGTCCTGTGCAGGGCCAGGAGTTGGACTTTATGATCTTTGTGGGCTTTTTCCAACTTAAGATATGTTATGATTCTATGTCAAGTAGCTATGGTGACTTAAAGGAGACTAAAACATGCAAAGTGCAGTGCTTCCAAAGAAACTCCATTTAATAAGGTACACCACTGTAAGTCTCTTTTTCTTCATTCTCTCCTCAAGTCTTGCAGAAATATATGTTGTGTAGAGTCAAAAGGTGTTTCCCAGAGTGGAAATTTCACATTCATCTCTGTTCTGAGGAAGATGAATAATCTCCAAACATTGCCCAACTACTTTGCAGCCAAGAATCACATACATATGCATGTAAAAACAGCTGCAAGATAGCTCTCTGTGTTTGATGTGTTAGCACTTAGCATTTCTGTAGCTCCATAATTTATAAGCTTTGTAAAAATATTTTCTAACCATTAAACAATCGTTTCAGATCTGTGCAAGGCTGGGGTGTTTGTTCAACTGGAGTCTTAACATACATTTATTGCCTTTAAGATTGGTAGCGTAAGTTCTAGTTAACACGGCGCATTTTAGATCTCTTTCATGACAGGATGTCTTACATTAGGAAAATGGAGAAAATGGAGAAATTTTTATTGCTTAGCAGGTACAGGCTCAGGTAGTTGTGCTTTGTTGATGCAGATTTTGCGATGACGATTTCTCTTTCAACAGTGACCCCTTCTGGTGAGTTCGGGGAGAGTCTCCATGCCGCACACAGCCCTGAAACTGTCATTTCTAATATGAAATACATTGGTTATTAAAATTATTACTTTTCAGTCATCATTTGAGGAGCGCAAGTGGAAAAAAGCAGTCTGCTATAAAGGCCTCACTTCCTTCCTGACCTTGCAATATTAAGTCATCTCCGAACATTCTTGATTATTTTTTTTTTAATAACATAAAATGTCATTTAACCAAGATCAATGTCTCTTAGCAGAGCTGCATTACTTAGAGAACAGGAATCAATGTTCAGATTGATGCTAAACATAGAAAAGACTACAAGTAGGGGTCTCAGGCAATAATACATGGCAAACAACTAATTTTCTTTCTGAGGGTGAAATACTGAAATTTCCATTCTTTTGAACCCACTCCTCCCATCCTCACTTTTGCGTCTTTCTTTCTGAATTAAGAGCTTTAATGCCTTTTAGGAGTTTAATGGCTCCTTTCAAGACCATTTGACTGTAATGATCTGTGTTGCAGAGCTTTTAGTCTCTACTCCGGCTTGAAACAGTCTTCATTAATTCATCAGGCAGGGGCTTGTGCTTTTTAAGCAGAGGGGCTATAATCCCAGTACTGCAAATATATGTAATACATGACATAGTGAGAAATTAAAATATTGAGCAGACTCATTCTTAGTGTGATCTTCATTTTTGCAGACTGTTAGCTTACCTCCTAGACATGCCACCATTTCATTACTCTTGATAAGCCTTTAAAATTTTTGCATTTCTACATGAAAAAAACCTGTTGTTTCTTCTGGACTGGCACAAGGAATTCTGTCACATTCTTCTGCAAAGTGACAATGTTTCCTTATCCATACAGCCTTGCTTCCTTAGTGCTGTTCTAGGATTTGGTTCCATTTTTTGCTAGTTTGAGTAGGGGTTTTTTGGCAAGGGGTGGAGGGGCTGATCTAATTAAATGCAGTTCCACTGGGAACACTTTATAGCTTGTAATATTGCAGAGCTTCTTTTTTCTTCTACACACTGCAATACACTCCTAAAATCATAAAACCTACCAGGAGCTGCAATCAATTTAGTTATTGCCCTGCCCTGAGGCTGAAGCAGCACCACCACAATGACTCCAGCCAGGCACACATCCAACCTGCTCCCATAGCCCTATAGGGCAGAGCCCACACCCTCCCAGGATGGTTTCTTCTGGGTCTTGAATAACACCAAAACCTCCTCATTTCCAAGCAGATTCTCCCTTGCTATTTTTTTAACACTGCCACCCTATCAGCCTGCCCTTCATGGATGCAGAGAACAGGTATCTCCATAGTAATACCTACCTCTAAGTGATTCGAGATTGCATGTTTCAGATTACTGTAGTTGTCTCGAAGTCTTCACTTCATCTCAGGCTTAATTGCTGGGAGCAACTATTACAATATCTCTGGCTGGGAGACAAAGCCAGCCAACAAAGCACACATGGAACACAATAAGTGATTCAGTGGTGGGATGGCTGGAACCTCTGCCTCCTGTCAGCTGTGAGTTAGTCATTACAGAAGAAGCTGCAATAGTCTTTCCTACATGAAGGATGAATGTTTGCCGCTGTCCTTGAACTCTATTTCTTTCATACTTCTCTCTCTCCAGAGTTGCATGTTTTCCTGTTTATTTCTCCCCCTTTCCTGTCGTGGATGTCAGACCCAGCCTCTGAGGTCTACAAGGTTATTCTTCTGTGACAGCTACAAGCAAAAGCTACAAGCTCAGAGAAGTGCTTTCAGTGGGAGTTGAAAGATATCACAGCTTTTTGGGAGGCCAGGCCAGGCCAGGAAGCAACGAGCAGTGAATGCAACCCAGACAGACATCTTTTAGCTGAGGCTAGGGAGAAAGATGCTAACGGCAAACACTGCCTAAGGCCCTTAACAGAAGCTGTTGTGATGGCTGGACCTAAGATGGGACAGGAGAACTGGGAAAACTATGATGGGGCCAGAATAACCTGAACTGATGATCCTGGAGACAGATGATGGGACAGACGAGAAAGAAAGAGCTCTTGGTAATCATCACCGAAAACCCATCAGACAACTGACTTGTAAACTGTTGTAAATTGACTCTTCCTTGCTTATTGATCACATTCACTGTGGAAAAGAGAGTATGAATATGGGGACTATTTGCCTCCCCTTTCTCAGCTACCTACAGGATTACCTTCTCCTGTTTCAGGTCCTCTTTCAAAACCCAGTTCCTCTGCTGGAAAAGAGGAAGAGCAGTGTTTCCTGAGGATCCTGTTAAAAAATACTGTTACTGCCAAAGGTTATTACATAGCTTACTCATGCATGATAGGCCCTCACAGCCTGTTTGCCATCCACCAAAGTTTATTTCATGACAAAAAGAATGGGATGGTACATGTTTAATGCTGGGAAATCCTTCTGATATGTATTCTTTTTAATACCATTCAGCTGTGTAACTCTGCTACAACTGTCCCAAATGATGAAGTATGCTGAGGTTTGAAAAGGATGACACTGCTCCTTGTAACATTATTGATGATGTTTATAGTACCTCTAGAGCACCAAGAGCTGTGTTTCAAAGTGTTCTTGCCTGGTTTTAAGGTTCACTGGTGTGGCAGTGAACGTACAATATCAGAAATAGAAGTCTTGTGAGAAGTGGGCCAGTGGAAATGGTGAAGAGGCTAGCAAAAATACCTTAAAAACTGAAGCTTTTACTATTGTGTAAAATGGAGGTTTATTCTTTTTCCCCTGAGTCACTGCTTCTTCTTCCCAAAATCCCCTGAGAAAGTTTCTTATCTCTGTAGCCAGGTCTGCAAGAATGTGGCCATGGAAGTTTGTTTGCTTTTTCTTTGGCTGTTAGTTAACCCTTTCCCTATGGGCTGTTATCCCTAGCTTCTTATTGGACTACTTAGGATTCCTTGAAAGGTTATAAATGGCTCTACCCATGTAATAATATCTCTCTCTGCTTCCTCTCTGGTGGTCTCTGCGTGTCTCTTTGTGGGGCAACCTGGNAAAAGAAAAGAAAAGAAAAGAAAAGAAAAGAAAAGAAAAGAAAAGAAAAGAAAAGAAAAGAAAAGAAAAGAAAAGAAGAAAAAAGAAAAGAAAAAAAAAGAAAAGAAAGAAAAAAGGCAGAAAACAAGTTTGAATGCAGTCAGAAATTTAAAAAAATTAATATGAGTGTAATCTTTTTCCTGTGTTTTATTGCTAGATACATGAAGACTTACTTGTTCTGTTTACTACTCAAAGTCACTGCATTAGACTGTGGAGCATAAAAACTTTTAATGGAAAATCTCTAGAGGACAATCACTACCAGAGAATTTTTGTAGTGCAGTATACTCACAAGAAAAAACATAAAAAGGTGTATACCCATAGAGGAAAATTTGGCTCCAGTGTTAGCTTTCTAAATTTTTTTCTCCAAGTTCTTTGACATCATCAAAAATGAACAAAAAATTATATATAAATTAAAAACAAAACGGTATTAATACTGTACAATTTTTTTCCCCACTGTTACATTTCAGTGTCCCTAGTGCTACAGTGTGACATGGGTACCCAGATGCCTACAACATTTCTTAGCTTAAGGTAATGTGTAAACATGAAAAAATTGCTTCTTAAAAGTACAGACTCCAAAACTGCTGGTGCCCAGTTCCATGAACACTGACCCAAACAAGGGGAGAAACAGACCTGACATGATAAAAATTTAATTTAGCACCACACTGACACTCTTCCCTGCACAAAGTAAGCAGTTACACAGTGAATAGGTTCATACGTGTTTCCACTTACAAGAGCTCCTCCAAGGGAGACTCAAGCTTGAGATACTACAAGTTAAGATCTTTTCTCCTCTTTTTTCAAGTTTTTGCTTGGATTGTTATCTGATGTATTATAGTTCTTTGATTCCTTTTCCTGCATCAGCCTGCAGCAGAACACAGTGAACCTCTCAAGAATTCTTCTAGTTGACTGACCAGTCAATGGCAACCAGCAATTTCACAAATGAATCTGTTTAATCAAGGTACCTAAGGTGAAGATGATAGTTACTGAGCTTTGCAGGAGAGGGAGACTGACTTGTCACAGCTTCTTATGTTATTCTTAAATTCCTAAGAGCAGAGTAATTTAGGTCAAGGAGGAAAATCATTGAACAAGAAATAAGTCACTAAAGTGTTTGCTGAATCAAGTTTTAAATATGTACTCAGGTGCAGTGGAAATTGTCCATCAACTGAAGTTTGGGCAGAATGGAAAATTCTTCAAAGTTTTTCACATTCTTAACTGATACCCTGAAAGGCCATCTGCTATATCAGTGCTTAACACCTGATCTTCAAGCTGCCATGTTCCCTACACTCCTACATAAATATCCTTTATGGTTGTTTAAAGGCTTTGGGGTGTGATTATTTTTCAAAAAAAAAAAAAGGTATCTGGCAGAGTTATTAATTTCTTTTTCCTTCCTTAATAGTACAGTTGTTAGTGCTGTTGCAAGATTGCATGTTTCTTGTAACTGGTATGCAGGCAGTTTCTGAAAATTCTCCAGACAGAAAAGCCCTTTCTCCCCACACCTGCACACCCTTAACACTTCAGGGAGCACAAAGCATGGGTCCCTGCAGCATTGCATCTGCACCCTGACACTGCTCCACTGGACCTTGTCAGCTCCACACCCATCACCTTGTACAGCTTTGAAGGCGTCACAGTACAAACTGATAGCATAATAGCCATAGCATGGAGATGATTTTGAATTTAACTGGATGCATATGTAAGACTGAGTGCACATGCATCCCTGTATAAAACTAAAAACAACTGGATAGGCGTATGCCAGAACCTATAAAGGGAATTTTTTTTTTTTTGCTGCTCTTTGGCAAATACTGTCTGTCAAATGGAGCCCTTTGGAGAAGGACTATTCCTTCTAAAAAGTCTAAAAGACTGTTATCAAGTACACACTTCAGAAGTCGTGGCTTTCTTCCACTACTTGCCCATGCATTTACATCTTCATAGCTCTCTCTTGCACTTTTTAAAATTGTATTAACCCCTTCTAAGTCTGGCGATTGAGAACTAACTTTATGCCAGAGAACTGAATAAACTCAACTTATTTCAAACAGCAAAAAAGGGCTTCAAAAAAGGATGTGATTTTCTCTGAGTAGAACAACACTAATACTAGGGAAGGATAAGGACTATTTGACTAATGGATGATGATGCAAGTTACTGTGGCAGTCGGTTTGCATACTTATGGAAAAACTTCCCTATAGATCTTCATAATTCCTTTCCTTTTGAAAAGGTTTGTCAACATGGCATTAGAAATCCTCCCCTCTCCTTTTATTCCTCTCTCTCAAACGGATGATTTCAGTACTCTCTGCAGCTTCGTAGCAGGTGGCCAATGCAGCAAATGGATCAACTGTGGAATTAAGAGAGTGATTAATCCACATTATTCAGCAAATCAGATAGGATCTTTTTAACCCATGTAATTTTGTAACACACTTATGTCACAAAGTGCTTATGATCTTTGCTGCTGCCATGCCTCTGGGAAGCCGTACTGGCCTGGTGCTTTGTTTGACAGAGAGCTACAGGCCATGCAGTCGAGAGGAAAATGAACTCCAGAATAACTCCCAGGTAGAAGGCAACAGCTGTTTGTGATGGCTCCCATCACCCCACCGCAGTATAGGATGGAGTTAGATGTGCAGAGAGACTCTGAAGTGAACTGGATGCTGTCTGCAGCAGCCATGCTTGTCCACTTTTCTCTGGTAGTGGGTAGTGAAGGTTGCTCATCCACCCTTCTGCTACCTTTCTCATATGATATTCCAGGATGGGCACCAAATTTCTCCCCCAAACTTTGGAAAGCTTTAGAAAATTTAGAAAAGACTGTGTTATTCATATAATTGCCCATTACCACTATTGTATCAGACAATCACATACCTCCAAGTACATTTTAAAGCACACAATCACAGCAGGATTGAAGACAGAAAGCACTTCACTTCATTTATAGCAGAACTGAACAGCCATTCTTATAAAAATGGTGCCATACATAGTAACACCAGTTCTGGCTGACATCTGGTGTCACTAATGTCTTTTGGTCCCTTTTGGTCCTTTGGTCAACAAGGTGGCTTGGCCAGGGCCATACAGGAGCACACGCAAGGGCAGCCCAGTTCCTAGCTCTCTGAAGGGCTGGGAGCATCATAACTTGTTCACTCCTTTCTGTCGCTGTGGTGAAGGTGGCTCCTGGGTTCACCACCCAGAATATTACACACAACAATGTTAAGAATGTAAACACAGATTTACCCACAGGTGTACCATATGTGTCTCAAAGGAGAGAAAGGTCACTCAACAAGAGCAGCAAGTGCAGAAAAAATAAAGCACTTCACTGCTAACTAACTCAGGACAGTCCTTTAAACAAATCTACCATCTCCTTTAATTGTTGGACAAGATTTTTTCTTCTTTTTGTATTATTCCTCTGCAAACATCCCCTGTCCTTGGTTGTTTGCTGATTCTTGCTACAGATATACTAATACCTAATTTACATATAAATTAAAATTTTTATTGACGCTTATTTACCCCTTGATGAGGACAGGCAGTGGAACACTATACGGTTATATAAATTTCATTAATCCCATTTGGAGGTTATGTTTTCCTGGGTCAGTATCACAAACTGGACTCTGGAAAAGTATTGTTTTTGTATTTGTTCAGGTATAAAGTATTATTATTTCAGATACCAAAACCCCACTGCTCAGCTGTTACTTTAGAGTTTGAAAAATATCAGGCTTGCTCTTGTTATCAAAAATAAGCTTGCTCTATTGCCTTTTGCATTAACTTCAACCTGTTTTGTGAGATTTTCCTCTCCTGGTCTCAGAGCCCAATGTGTTTTCAGATCTGGCGTCATGAGAACAGCCCACCCTGCCTCCCTGCTTCTGTCCCTTAACTTTGTCTCTCAGCATTGTTTCCTATGTCAGGATATGTCATGCTGATCTCCAGAGAACCTTAGTCATGGAAGACGGCTGCAAAAGCCTGCCACAGCCACTCTTACAGGGTAATTCAGTAACAATGGGGAAAGTTTTTCCAATGACATGCATATGGCTGAACACCCAGCTATCACCATGTCTTCAGTAATGCATATTCTGGATAGCAAACAAGAAATAGAGATGGGAAAAAAAAACAGTGCAAACAAGTAAATTAATAAAAATTTCCCTTTTCCATTAGTTTCATAAGGAAATTATTAAACTTTTCTGTATTAATTTACAAATGTCTTTTGCATCTTCTGCAATACATTAAGCTTCATTCTTACTTACAGATATCTTTTATCAAGTCTGACTGCTTGTTTTCAGTTTATCAAGAACAATAATTGCTGAGAACAAGAAGGGAATGTATAGTGTTCCTAAGCTTACTAATTTTCTTTATGTTCCACAAACTATTAAAATTGTCTTCACTGATTTTTTTTTCCATTCTTTCTCAGTAGAGAATGATGCATATTTTCCCTTTGTGAAGAACATTGCAGGTGGAGCATGAACTTACTCTTTGTAAATGCATTTCAGGTATCAAAAAGACTGCCAGTATGCTGTCATACAGCAGCTCTAGTGAAAAGGTGAGCCTGAGGCCCTGACTGGAGCACATGACAGCATCCTACGCCTGACAAGGACCAGCCCTGCCCTCTCCAAGCACCAGTATCTTCATCACTTGCTGACTGATATTAGTGACACTAAGACATTAAGAATAATGGGTTCATTGTTTAGTACACAGGTGAAGTTCATGCCAGTGGACTTCTAGATATTTTCATTCCTCTGTAACTTTAGGTCTAGACTGAGATGGATAGTGAAAAGAGGGTACTTATAACCTCCACAAAGAACAAAAACTCAGGTTGAAGACTGTCTGATTGCACAGATCTATAGCCATGGCTGAGCACTCACAGTTCAGCATTTAGCCCAATGTTCATTTTTGTAATTGAGTGATACCTCCTTCACAGCTAAAGTCATAGGACATTGTATTAAAAAAATTGGGTGAGAAAATACATTCTGCCAACTTAAGTGTTCATTTTTGAGTTAAAAATGAAACCTAACCGAAAATTTCATGAAAAACCAGCTTTAATGATTTGTACATGTTCCTTGACAAGAATGCTTTTAAAAAAGATCATATAATCCATCCTCTAGCATGTGCCTAAACGTAGGTTTAGAGCATCCTTAAATCCCAAGGCCTTGACTGAGTCTGTAGGCTTGAAGCCCTTGTACTTGTTCTCACTTGGAGTAGTTCACCTCCTACAGCATCATTTGAAACCATTGGACTAAATCAAATAAGAGAAAGAGGATGTAAAAAGGTACATCAGTATCATGAAGTGACTGTAGAAGACTCTCCCAGCTCCCAGAATGGCTGCATTTACAGCTTATTTGGCACTAATGGGGGTGACTGAAGCAGGATTACTTTTCTGGGAAACAGGACCAGTGGCAGTGTAGCCACATCCCTTCCCAGCTCTGAAGATACAGGTGCGAGAAGTGGCTCTCACTCCCATTCTCTCCCCCACTTCTCATTCAGCAATAACCTCATTTCTTGGCTTGTTTCTGCCCCACCACAGCCTACCTAGGCCTTTCAAATACTCTGAAATGTTGCCACCACAGAACAAGAGGAATCACGGCAGAGGGAAGAGGAAAGATATCAAACAGCTGTCATTTTTAAAATTCTGAGGTAGAAGACAGTGTGCACAAAGAGCAGAGATGGCTATGCATGTACATTTTTGTTCCTTCACTGTAAAATGCAAGGTGTAATAAAAAAATCTCACCTTGTCTCTTCAACATAGTATTGAAACTTTAAGTTGTGTCAAAAACATATGTGAAAGGACAAATTACTGGTTTCATTAAAATCCTTCCAAAGAATATGTTTTTTTTTAAAAAATACATATAGCCCCTTCACTGCTATCCTTTCACTCATCTGTTCATTTTGACATAAACACATGATATAATTTTTTAACACCACTCACCATGGCTCCATTGTCAGAGAAATAAGGGAAACCTTCACTGTAGAAATAAATATTTTTTTGCTGCAGTAATTTTCCACCGTTCTCTGATCTCTGATTTCAAAAGAAAAGTGACCACCTTTAATTTTAAAAGATTTACAGCTATGCACATACCTCCCGAATTAAAGAAAAAGGTCAACTGGGTCAGCAAGAAAATAACTAAGGAAGTTCCTAAGTCATAGCTTGTATGTGCAAGCAGTTGAGAAAAACGCATTATAAATAAGGGAACTGTGATTTCACTTGACCATAGGAATAAAAGAAGAAGCACTCCACTGCTGATTACTTAGAGACAGACAGATTGGCTTGTGCGTCTATAGATGGAGAGAGGTAAACCCCTGGGCAATGACATGTAACTCTCCTGACACCACCCTTGTTCCCCAAAATCATCTGCCTTCCACATAGGTTTTTAGTGCCTGATCCATCCTGAAGCCTCCAGCTGATGGTATCATGACAACTGTACAGGTTTCACTACTGATGTAGCATATTTTGTAGAACAGACAATAACGTAGTTTTTTTGATGTTAGTGTCTCTGTAGCACTTCCTTAAATGGTAAAATGATTTTATTTTTTCCCCCTGAGTAAATTAGGTACTAGTTTTTGACAAAAAAAAACTTGGCTTTTTTAAGTTATGGCTTAGAAACACACTGTTTCATTCCCATCTATTTTTCTCTGCAACTACTAAGGGACTTGTCCTAAAGACCCCTTTTTTTCCCTTTGAATGAGGGGACAAAAATTACTGCAACAGCTGCAAGAGTGTCTAAAAGGGTGACTTTCAGCGTAACTTGGTCGCTGAACTACTGCTGTCTTGGAAAATGTCTCCCTTAATGACATGCTTTGGCATCTGTTTTACTTTTAGTTGTGCTGACATAGCAGAGAGGAATTTGTTTCCCTTCGTTAATATTTTCTCTAGGGAGTTTCCACAGAATATATCTAACACTCATATCTTTCCCTTACAATACCTGTGAGATGGATAACACTAGCAGTTCCTGTATTCTTTCTCTACCTCTAGTCAGATCTATTAAGAATACTTTTGTTTAGTCTTTGAGAAAACAGAGTATTTCTTTTTTACTGCCATCTGGAGGAACAGGTTATTTCTCTGCACCATGCTGTGCTACAGCCTTCAGTCACATCACTGTGGAAAGCACCCATGTGTTTTTTCTCCATTATACTAAGGTACAAGATGATTAAAGTTATATATTTCGTTTAAGGTGAGATTTAGTTTCACATGTTGCTAATCCAGAGTGTTTATGTCCAATTAGATACTCAGGAGGTCGTATCGCTTAAAGTGCTTTCAACTGGCTTCAGAAGAGGAATGTTCATTTTTTTAGACCTAGCAAAAATTACAACCTAAGTCATTGCAAGTCATTTGAACTGTCAGTCACAATCTCATTGACTAGAAGTTTCCAGATGTACAGGTGCTTTCTTCTTCTGAGCTGTCTGAAGGGAAAGGATGTGCATTTCATAGCTATATACCAGTTTGCATTAAAAATAGCCTGCAGTATAGGAATGGTACTGAATAGCACTAGTATTCAGTGACATGCCTTTGGTGTAAATACATAAAAATAAAAAAACCATGCATCCAGATCTTGTCTGAACTAGGCACACAACCAATGCAACTGCATAATGATCTCAGAGGGTATTTTGTCCACAAAATAGGATTTTAAAACAGTATCTAAGGATGACTGAGTTTCAGTAAGTCGGAATATCTTTTGAGAAATACAAAGTTTCATCCACGTTTGGGTTTTTATTGTCTTTTCATTTTCTTAACTGTTCAGGGGATTGTTGATCTGAACTTGAATGAGACATACCTGGCACTAATTTGCCTGTGTATGTAGCTTTTGCATTCTCTTTCAGATTATCTGTCTTCCTTGGGTATTTCAGTCACACCAAGGGTTGAACATTTGAGAGCTATACCATATTTTTAGCTGCCCTCCCTACCTTGCTTTAACAAAGCTCAACACAAACAAAACCCAGATCTGGTCTGAAGACAGTCAAGGAGCACCCCTAGATTTAAGAGTACCAGTTCAAGAGCATTGCCTTTAAAGCCTGTTTCCTCCTCTATGGACTGATGAGAACAAAGTTAAAGCAGCCTTCCTTATGTCAGAATAGGTAGGCGTGTTGTACTATTCCTGTCCTAGAGAACGATTAAGCTAATGGTAGCCAAAACAGAGATTTGCAACACCTGGAAATTGAGTGCACACCACTCAGGGTATAATGATCATTAGCTTTCCTTGAACCCAATGGAAGTGTAATGAAAATTACAACCAATGGCAGCTTATAAGCATTTTGTGCCGTTGTGCCAGCATGGACATCTACAATGCATATGAAGAATGACTGACAAAACCAAAATCAAGGTAAGTCGTAAGAGAAGCAGATGGGAACCCTCGTTCAGGAGGCTGGCAAAGACAGGCCGTGAGAGAAAGGACATCAGACAGTGAGAAAAAAGACAGAGAAACAAGACAGGTGCACATATGACCAGACTCCCCTTACTAAAGAACTACCTCCACCTCCATAACCAAGGCTACCAAGGACTCAGCCATCAGCCCTGATTTCATGGCATCAGCTTCGTGGTACTGCATACACAGTGGTGATTTGAGACATCCATATTAAGGACAAACACTTTTACATATGTAGTGAAGATGATTAATATTGTTTACGTACTTACCATTAGCACAAAATAAGTTGTTAATGAATGAATTTAATGAAGGTTTTTGAGTTTAAAATTGCCCTGCTTTATCAGTCTACTAAAAACTCCTATCATAATGATCTCTAATTCCCTAGATGTAAACATATATTTAGTTGCAAGATTATACTCTTTTTAGCTTTAATGATTGCTAAGTAAGACTATGACAATTATCCTTTCTGAGTGCTAGGGTACTCAATTATGAAATTTAACTCATCCTTGCTGTGAGGGTACTGTGCTTGAATCCTATCACAACATGTGCCTCTTTCTCAGTGAAAATTGTTAAGTATATAAGCTTAATTGTTAAGTATATAAGTATATAAGCTATAATTCATGTAGCAGTGCAAGCAACTTAAAGATCAGAAAGTGGCAAGCTGATTATTACCAGTGCAGTAACCAAATGTATACATTTTCAGTGTAATCTGACTGCTGAAATGTTGTTTGCAGGACATGTTCTTCTCTGGTATAAGTGGCCAAGTCCATCAGACCCACCTGGTCCCACTCATGAAATCTACTGCTTTGCAATTTGATTACTTCTCAAATATTTGCTAGAAAAACGTACTTGCCAAAAATTCTAACAACTAATCTTCTGAATGCCTGTGTTGTTTTTAAGGTGTCACTACTTATGTGTCTAGTATGGAATCTCCTGCTGCTGTCAACATATTCTCTACGTCATTTTTAATCAGCTCTCACTTTGCAAAAGCACGCTCTTTGGCAACCCTCTAGTTTCATAGGAGACATGCATCTCGCAGCCCCTCAATAATTAGAATTTCACCTCCTCTTCCCATTCCACTGTAATTTGCCTGAAGACTTTTTTCTTTCAACTTCTTTTCATAAACTTGAAGTGGAAATAGTAGTGACTGATTACAGCAGCCTTGTGTTTATTCAGCAGTGCTGCCTATTTGCCCGAAACATTTCATTTGCATATGCTTTAGTTGGATGCCACATCTTTTTCAGTGGGATACCAGAAGGATATAACCCTGGTAGTCTGCATCAGATGCCATTGCTATTATATTTGTGGGCTAATGCTGTAACAGAAAGACTCATCTGCTTGAATGTTGGGATTACATTTTTTGTGTATTTACCTGAAAAATTGTTCAAGCATGCCTCTAACACTGCCTACAGTTGATGGTTTTAGTAATTTTCATTTTAAAAAACACAAAAATTAAAGTTATACTCTGCTAGGTATTGGGAAGTTGACAATATCTTAAGATATTTAATAGTGCACTCGAAGTTCAATTAAAAGTACACCTGTGGCCTTGTAGGCTGAAATAGAATGACATTACAAAATATTCCCAAATCAGGTTTTGGTAAAGCAGAGATTAGAACCAGTTATGCAATACTAGGCAGAAGAGAGTTCGTTTAAGTTTATAAGCTGATAATGCTGTTCCCCTGCTCAGCCTAAAGTGCTGTGGTTGTCCCATTTCAAACTCCACTGATAGTGCAGTCAATTTCTAAAATGCATATTAGTATATGTAATGTCACTAGGAACACACTTAACATCTCTGATTATTCACTAATCATAATTTCTGTGAGACTTGGTAGGTGTTTGTGGATCTAAAACTTATGACCCTGTGAGACACAGGACATTTTGTCTGGTCCTTGGTCCCAATGGGAGTTAGGGGCTGACTAGAATGCCTCCCTTTGGACTTGGTAAAGCTTCCTCTGCTCTTTCCTACAATTTTGTGCAACACTGTGTACAAGAGAAAGCCTAGGAAAGAACATTACATGATTTAAATCCCTGGGGATTCACATATGTTCTTCTATATCTCATTGCATGCCTGGGTAGTCAGCTGAGACTCTGAGAGGTACTTGTTTGGTTGATCCCAAAGATAGCAGGTCTCAGACCAGCCTGCTCTGTTACCTTCTACATTTTCTAGGGATTATACACATTGTTAAGATGGCCCATTTTTTCAGTTTATAGATTTACCACACCACTACCCCACACAGGGAGTACTGCTCTTGTTATATTGCTCATTTAAAATCTTCCTTAAAATATGTCAGCTTGCAGTGAAAGACAAAGTAGCATCATAACTTCTAACATAGCATCATTACAAATGTTCTTAATAAAGTAAGTAACTGAAGCTGGGGCAGGGGCTTGTTAGAGTGGATACTGAACACCCTTGCATGATAATCATCCTTAGAGTCCTTATGTTTCAGGCTGCAGGCATTCCAGAAAAGCTCCTGATGGAAGAGCTTTCTGCCAGGTCTATTAGTCTCTTTGGGCAGGGAAATGTTCTGTGATTGGACCACAGGGCCTTCTATAACACTCCAGCCCCAGAGCGGTGGGCTTACAGGCTCTGCTTACAGTTTTACTTTAATATTTATATATATATAGGGTTCTTTAATACCTTAAGAAAACGCTGAGAGAATAAGGCACAGACTTGTTCCCAAAGATTTTCTTTATTAATTTAGGGAGGAAAATAAGGGAACTTGGCAAAGGTTCAAAAAGGGCACTACACAAGCTAGACAAAATATTCCACCACATATCAACTCAGCACACATTAATCAACAACACCCAAGTCAGTATGCAACCAATTCACCACATTTAAGTCAAATCCAATCTCTCCAGTTCTAAGTCACCCAAAGCATCAAAAAAGGAGTAAAGAAAAAGAAGTAGAGGGAACAAGAAGAGAGAGAAGGAGAAAGAGGGAGAGATAGCTACCACTGAAACTCAACAGAAAACCAGCTCTCACACGTCCAGATGGCAGGGCCACGTCTTGTGGCACCCAAAAACCTCTGGTTTTATCTGCTCTGATATCAGTAGCCAAACCTCCCAGGTGGGGCCTCTGACCCCCCGGCCACTCTGGGGTCCCAGACCAGGGTGAGGGGCCGTGTTCTCAGTGTCCCTGCCAATGCCAGCTGGGTCAGGGGCTCTGGGAGCCGGGGGGTGTTACAGTTTTCCCACGCTGTTTGTGACTGGCAGCTGCCCCAGGGCTTCCCCATGTGGGGCCTAGGGCCCTGCCATGAGGGATACGATGCCACCAACCTCCATGAGGTTTGACCCATCCCTTCCCCCTTCACACACACACACGTGCACCCTTCATAAGGTGGTTCCAACTCCATAATAACTGTTCTGGTGCCTAACACCTCCACTCTGCCTGCCTGTGTAACTTACTGACTCCTTGATGTCATATAAAATTTCTTCCTCCCACCTGGGTGACTAAGGGTGCTGCTCTTCCAGAGTGACGCGTCTTCACCTGTTGTGCAAAATATTTAAAATAATTTGCACACTGACAAAATGCTCAATAGAAATATTTGAATGGGAAAATGCAAGTGGTTCATTACAGTCTCTTGATTGAGATTAGACATGACCGTAATTAATCATTGCAAGATGACATTACACTTCATGTGGCTGACCTCCTCCACAATCTTAGAGAGAGCATAACAATTACCAAATGCTGAAAACAGCATGGTGTGGCTTCCTGTCTCATCACTTGCATTCTGCACCATTAGCAGTGTTTACAGCATTAGATTTTATCTTCTATCACCAAAATAGCTTAATTGGCTTAATTTACACGTGTCCTCTTCGTACAAGGTAGTTTTCTCAGACATGCTCATGAAGCTTGGATTCACACTTTACATGAAAATTCCTGGAGAACCACTCATTAATATGGCTGTAGAACTTATGGAGCAAGAGCGATCTTCAGACCTATAGCACACAAAACTCATTTGATGTCAAGCTCCTCTAGATCTGAGACTTCAATCAAACTTGAATCAAACTTTGAAATTTAATATTTTTTTTAATGGTTGATCAGTAGCTACAGCTAGACAGTTATGATCAAGCAATTGCATTGTGAACATTGTATTCCTGGCTAATCTTTTAAGGAAAAGGGAAAGCAATCCCAGGATGAACTGGCTGTCTGAACAAAGGCCACCAGGAGAGATGTCAGCAGGACTGAGTGGTAACTGGGGGAAAGGTAATTTTGGCAGTGGGATATTGTGACCACAGTCTCTCTGACCACCTACTCAGAATGGACCTCAGATGGATCAAATGTCAGGAACAACTGTGCCTGTGGGCTAATGGGCATGAGAAGTGAGAAATGTAAGAAGCAGATAGGAGTTTGAGTACTAATAATGAAAAACTTATGGAAACTTTAACCAGTGAATGCTTATGCCTTTGTTTGTTAAAACATGTAAATAGTGTAAAGTTTTGAGCCAGCCTTTTGTGGGTTACCACCCAGCTACTTTCCACAAACCAGAATAAAAAAATGAAATACCTCTCCTCAGTATATAAGTTAGTGCCGCACTCTGGGTAATGAGCCCCCATTCAGGATAAAAATTTACGTTTGAAATTGCAAGTGGCAATCAAAGAACTGGTGAGTTAACACCATCCCCAAAGACATCTTAACAGACTTTAGCTGTAAGATATTGGGACATAGGCCAAGAAGGATCTACCTCACTTATTGAATAACTTTATAAATGGTATTATATCACAGAAGTTCTTGGATTTTTTGAACTAACTACAATAACTGTTTGTCTATTTCCTGTCAGAGTAGTGGGACTTCTGTCTTCAGAAGAGGTTTAGCAATAAGCACGTGTCAACATTGTTTAAAATGTCATCTCAGAGTGAAAGCACGTAACTTGGTCACAGCCACACATCTTGAGGTTATTAGTGTTCCCTCAGTGGCCATGGATGCTGGGATGCTTGACACCTAGATGTTGAAAAATCATGCCAGGTCACATGTTAGGCCACCAAAACCACTCCCCAGACATGACAAAAGGGGTACATAAGAGGAAATGGAACACTCACAGTCTTTTTGCAGATAGCCCTGAAGGTCAGTAGTATTCCGCCTACTCCACTTGACAGTAGAAACCTCTGCACATCAAATTAAAGTGATTCTTCTGTAAGACAGATATGAAATGAAATCAGTGTTTTTCCTAAATGACCTTTTTGCCACAGACATTTCAAGCATAGGAGAGCTGCAAAAGTGCAAGTGCACTTCATATAATGACATGCCACATGTTTGGCTCACATATGAACTTCTGTGGCAGAGATGCTAGCTCTCTGAAGTCATATATTCTGCTGTGTATAACTTCCCATGGTATCTGAACAGTAATTACAAAGACAAATTTTTAGAACTGACAGTGGCAGTCTGACCGAACGTACCTTCGACCAGATGAGTACCTTCACCTCCGTGTATTCAAAGAGAGCTTTAAAAAGTGTCTGTTTATTGTAAGGAAATTTAAGCAGCAAGGAAAGATGTCAGTCTTGGATGTGCTCTGGGCCTAGCTAGAAAAACAAAAGAATGAAAAAGTATGGTTTCTTGTTCTTTCCTAGGTGAAAAATGCACTGCAACCAACAGGTCGCAACATACCATTTGCTGCTCCTCTGGCTGTCCTGACGCACAAGAGAGAGTGCATTCAAACTGAAAAACTTTTTTAAAAACCCTTCAGAAAAGACCTTGAGTAGTAACACAGTAGCAATTGTGTGATGGGTTGGCCATGGCTGGACAACAAGTGCCTGCCCAAGCCCCTCTATCACTGCCCTCCTCAGCTAGACAAAGGAGAAGATAAACAGAAGGCTTGTCGGTCAAGATAAGAACAGGGAGAGATCATTCACTGTTACCATCACAGGCAAAATAGACTTGACTTGGGAAAATTAATTTAATTTTTTACCAATCAAATCAGAGTATGGTAATGAGAAGTAAAACCAAACCCTTAAAACCACTTCCCCCACCCCTCTCTTCTCCCCTGACTCCACTTCACTTCCCTTTTCTTCTGCTTCCTCCCCACCAGAGGCGTAGGGAGATTGGGAATGGGGGCTGTGGTCTGTTCATCCCATATCTCTGCTGCTCCTTCCTCCTCAGCGGCAGGACTCCTCACACTGTTCCCTTGCTCCAGCACGGGCTCCCTCCCAAGGGAGACAGCCCTCCACAAACTTCCCCAATGTGACTCATTCCCATGGACTGCAGTTCATGAACTGCTCTATTGTGGATCCCTTTCATGGATTGCAGTCCCTTAGGAACAGACTGCTCCAGCCTGGGTCCCCCATGAGGTCACAAGTCCTGCCAGCGAAGCTGCTCCAGCATGGGCTCCTCTCTCCTCAGTGCCACACGTCCTGACAGGAGCCCGCTCCAGCATGGGCTTCCCAGAGGGTCACTTACAGACTTGTGGGGGTCGGCTCCCCAACCCACAGTCCCTCTGGGCCACATGAAGCCCCTCACTGAGGCAAGGAACCACACCTGAGACCCGAAGGTGTGCAGGAGCAACAGGCAGCACTTTATTCAAAATGCCCGCCGTTTATATATCCCCTGGGAAGGGCCCAGGGAATGGGCTGTGATTGGGTAAGGGTTCAGGTGGAAGGGAGTGGTTTGGNCCACATGGTCACCGCATGGCAGGGGATAACAGAAAATTCAAGAGAAACCGTACAATAAAAACTCAATCTGTCAACAGCTTCTTGCTTCTCTGGTCTGGGACGGGTTGCTGGAGTGGTAATCTTCCTTCTAAAGTCGTTCCTTCCATTTTCTATATCCATGCCTATCTTCCACATGTCACAGCCTCCTTTGGACATCCATGTGCTCCAGCATGGAGTCCTCCATGGGTTGCAGGAGGATATCCCCTCCACCATGGACAGCAGGGGTACAGGCTGACGCCATGGTCTTCACCACAGGCTGCAGGGGAATATTCTCAGAGAAGCCACCACTCCTGTAGCCCCCTGTTACCAAACCTTGCCATGCAAACCCAGTACAAACTGCCATACAGAGCTGTCACTTGCGTGTCTCCCTTACATCCTCTTAGCAGCAGGGCTGCTTTGAACTCATTAGTGAGACATGTTATTTGCCAAGACTGTTAAGTCCTGCTACAGATTCTGGTCTCAAATACTTATTTTAGCAAGAGGTGAGCTTGTCCCTTGCCACTTCGGTTACATTTCATGATAGAATACAGTAAAAATACAAAAAAGTGTCTTTCACAAATATTAGACTAGCACAAAGATTCCAGATTCAGCATTCCAGTGTGTTAAGTTTCTTGCAAAGTGCACTATTAGAACAGGGCAAAAAACACAGGGCAATTTTCCTGTCTTGCTTCAGTAGCTATGATGATGATAGATTGCTTACAGTCTGTCTGTGAACAGGGAAATAACTTTAGAGGTCTCTAATTTATTTTTAAGCAAAAATTCTGATTTTACATGCTGACTGATTTTGGATAAAAAAATATAAACTATAGCCTTTTAATCCTTGCTTCCAACATCTGAGTTTAATACCGCTGCCATTAATAAATCCTGAAAAAATGAACCAGTAGTGAGGAAAATGTGTTGTCTTTTCCTTCAACAAATTCAGTGCTTCTTTTGGTATTTTTAGGTGTTACATTATGAGAATAAAAATTACTCTGTTTTCACTCATTACTTCTCTGGAGCTTATTCTTCAGCACCTTTAGTTCTAATATATCAAATTTCTATTCTCCATTTCTGCCCAGGATACTGGCTACATTGTCCTGCATTTTGGAAAGAAAACAATTATTATCCTCATCAGTGAGGGTGTTCAGATCTTACACTTTGCTTGAAAATTTAAGAGAGGCATGGGTCAAATTCCTATGGAGCAAAGTATTGCACATATGACAAATACTTGTTACAAAGTGGCAAAAAAGAGTGCTTCTACAACTGTGTTTCTAACCAACCAATTTTATTGCTCCCTGGATGCATTACTATTTTCACTTATTAATCCAAGCTACTTTCTCAGGCAAAACTCCCTCCTGAAGTTTCACCATTTGCCAAAGCTGAAAGAATTAATAGAGACCCTGTTTTAGAATTGTGTTTTCTTTTTTTTTTTT
>VWZG01011797.1:12130-25681 GCA_013396735.1 Grallaria varia | reverse complement strand
AATTGCTGAATGTAAAATCACCTAATTTCATTCAGAAATACATGGTTTGAAGTAACTTAGATTTATTTACTCTTCACGTCACAATAGAAAACAGACATTTTACCCTTTTAGTAGAGACTTTGCTAGTGGGAATAACAATGTTCTCCAAGTTTCTGTCCTGCAAGTCATTTTAGAAATATTTCACATCTTTCTCTGTGTAAAAGCTATTGAAACTTTATATGTAATTATATTGTGCAGTAGAAGTGAAATTAAAGTTCAAATGCAATCGTTTTACATCTGTTACATGTTTTGTTATAATTGTTTGTATTTTAAAAGTTTAATTTGTATGACAAAGCTAGACATAAAAATTAAATTTTGCTACTCTGACATAAGAAATATATTTAACAAAAATGACAAAATAAAAATTATATACACCAATACCTGTATCATTTATATGCATTCTTATATGTGTTTCGTACCACAAGACTTTATAACACAAATATTAGCCCTACTCTCTCTAGGCAATGTGCTTAAGAGTAGGTCACATTACATGAAAGGTAATTAAATAGTTTACTTAAGGGTTATATTCTATTTACTAAGCAAACCAGTGTATAGCACCATACAACAGGTGATTAGAAAGGATTTAGAAAACATATTATATCTCTAGATAGGTACTTGAAAAAGATATGATATGGGACATCTACTCTAAATGCAATAGAAAAAATATGTTTATACACCACAATGTGTGTTATGCTACCCATATCTACATTTTGACCTATACTATCTTATCTTTGCATTTTGATGAAAAATTGGTATCAAACTTGAGTGTCAATATTTTTGGGTTTGTTTCCCCATATGTAAATCATTGGAAATAAATTTCTTCAGGAGGTATTTTTTAATTTAAATGCCTTTGTTCTGATGTTAATGTTAGGAGGCAGGAATATGATCTGCTGCTAGTGACTTCCTGAGAACCTTTTATGACACTCAGTTTTGCAATTCACTCATTTCAAATTTAGGTAAAGAAAATTCTAGGTACTGCTTTACTAAGTACAGGCAGATGACATCTTCTCTTCAATTGTTCATAGGGCAGCATGTGACAAAACAGACAATTAAATAATTTTATTTCTCTGGTACTATACCTTTTACCATTCATTTTTACCCCTCTATATTTTTTATTTTGCAGAAAAAGCATAAAATAAAATTAAACTGACTCAGAGACTCAAATTTTGCATGCAAGGAAAAGTGAAATATGAAAGTAAAGCATGAAATGGCAAGTGGATCAAAATGCTTATTCAGTTAGTATAGGTGGTGTTAGCTGACTTAATTTATAATTTATTTCCTCATAAAAGTGTTTTTTTTTCTTTCTCTATCAAAAGATAACTTTTCATAAAGCAGAGTGCTATGAAATAACATAACTGTGAAGTTTAGTGTACAATGAAACTTCCCAGCTGAGCATGAACACTGACAAATCTTACATATTTTTTATATTGGAGGCTACATGATAATCATCAAACAATTAACATGAAAGAGAAGGTTTATAACACATAAGGGACATGCACTATAATATGCACTATATTTAGCATACATTTCCTGATGTGTGAAGGTCATATATGAAACAAATTTACCTAAAACATATGTGTAACATAGAATCATAGAATGTTAAGGGGTTGGAATGGACCTTTAAGACCCTATAGTCCCAACCCCACCTGCCATGGGCAGGGACACCTCCCATTAGACCAGGCTGCTTAAAAGCTTATCCCACCTGGTCTTGAACACTTCCAGGACTGGGGTATCCACAACCTCCCTGGGCAGCCTGTTCCAGTATCTCACCACCCTCACAGTCAAGAATTTCTTCCTGACATCTGACCTAAATTTTCCCTCTTTCAGTTTGTACTCATTGTTTCCTGTCCTATCACTACAATGCCTGACAAAGGGTACCTCTCCAGCTTCCCTGTAAGCCCCCTTCAGATACTGGAAGGTTGCCATAAGGTATTCATGCAACCTTCTCTTCTCCAGGATGAACAGGCCCAAACTCCTCAGCCTGTCTTTAGAGGGAAGATGCTCCATTCCTCCTCTGTGGCCTCCTCTGGACTTGCTCCAGTTACCTGTCCTTATTTTGTGTGCAACAAACTGGGACATAGCCCTCCAGATGGGGGTCTCACAAGAACAGAGTAGAAGGGGAGAATCACTTCCTCAACCTGCTGGTCACATGTCTTTTGATGCAGCCCTGGATGCAGTTGGATTTCTGGACTGTGAGCACACACTGCTGACTCCAGTTTAATTTTTCATCGTCCATCACCCCCAAATACTTCTCCACACGACTGCTCTCAATCCATTTTCTGCCCAACCTGTAGGTGTGCCTGAGATTGCCACAACCCAGATGTAGGACCTTGCACTTCGTTTTGTGGAACTTCATAAGGTTTGCATCAGTGCACCTCTCAAGCATGCAAAGGTTCCTCCAGAAGGCCTCCAGTGTATTGACTGCACCGCTCAACTTGGTGCCATCAGCAAACTTGGTGGGTGCACTCAATCCCCCAGCCTGTGTTGCCAGCAAAGATGTTGAATAGAAACAGTCCCCACACTGACCCCTGAGGACTCCACTCATCACTGGTCTCCACATGGACAATGAGCTATTGACAACTATTTGCATGCAGCCATGTTGCCAAATCTTTATCCACTGAGTGGTCCATCCATCAAACCCATGTCTCTCCAATTTGGAGGCAAGGACATCATGTGGAACAGTGTCAAACATGTCCACATCTAGTTTATCACACATAGGTATAATATCATTTTTAAGTGACAAATCTTGCTTTTCCAACTCTCATAATTTAACGTATGTTTAATTCTTAAAATTTATATAATTTCTATTTGTTAAGTGATCAAAATTATTACAACTCTGAATAGCCTAGGGTATTAACATCTTTTAATTTGAAATAACACTATCATTATTTTATAAAAACTAGGACTGAGAGGAACAGAGCCAGATCCACAACAGTTTTTGCATCCTTAAAGATTATGGAACTTTAATTCACCTGTAAGTGTCCACTTCCACATAGCCCCAACTCTCTAAAGAACAGATAAGCTATACTACATTAGAGTTTATTTTTGGATTTTCCATGTATTTAAAGTCGTGTCTGTGCCTGCTCAGTGGATCTCAATGGGTCCTAGGGTCTAGCTCCCATAACCAGAAACTATAACTAGACTTTTGATCAATGATTGTGAACAAAGGAGTCCCTAAGGCTTGACAAGTTACTGGTCATTAATCAAGATATATAAGCTATATTTCTGAGATCATTACAATTGCCATCTAATTTAAGACACTTTATTGTGGGAAGGTTGTGTTTAAAGACTCTCAGAAACAGCTAACAACTCAGCAGCTAGGTCTGGTGTTCTGCTGATACGATACTTAAAGAACTGTGAAAAGAAAGAACAATCAATCTATTCTAAATTGAGATCACTACAATTCAAACCTCTTTGCACATTGCAAATGACTACCAATGAGTGTTTATCTGTATATCATTAAATACTTCTAAAACATCTGAAAATTAAATGACATGTATGTTCGACTGTCATCCTGGTCTTACTTTGTGAAAAGCCTGTTATATTTCAGCCTTTGAGTTTATGCTTCATTACATCCTTCAGAATGAGTTGTAACCAGCATATTGGATTGTACCTTTACTGTTAAGTGTTTGGTTTTAATAAAGCGAAAATGAACTTTGAATGTACATGTTTAAGTGAAAGTGTAAAGGGTGCTTGTGTTTCCACATTCTATTCAGACTCAACTGGTAAAATACCAGTAGATGAACTCATCTACTCTACTCATCTACTACTAGGAAGAAAAGAAGAGAAAAACTTTTTCTCAGGTAAAGCCTCACATTAAGATTCAGAGACAGAACTTTTGTTACTAGAAGACAGATTACACATATGTTTATTTTGATTTTACACAGCGACAAAAAGGAAATGCAAAAAATTTGCTTACAAAAAGAAGTTTCTGTATTCTTCACATGATCTATCATGTTTTCAAAAGCATCTTTGTGATGGATGTTACTAAAAGCAGAGTTCTACAAGAAGTATGCCTAGCATATTAGGCATGCTTAGGAAGTTTCAGTATTAATTGCGAACCGCTATCATGGCTTTTCATATGCCCAAGAAGGAATACCAAGGAATACAATACAGTCCTGTTTGCTCCTGAAAGGCTGCACTTGAGTAGAGTGTCCAGACTGTGTTAAACTCAGTATGTCTCGAAGAAAAGTGGGATCCATTATCACAGAGGAATAACCATCTACGAAGTGTAAACAGGAAAGTGTCCCTGTAGGGTTACTATAGGTTGCATTTTTATTCATTATTTCAACATTATAGTACGATGCACTGACTTATGTCCAGTGCTTCCAAACATTTCTATCTGTCTCTATCCCAATGCTTTTAAGTAATATACCATATCACCACTATAGTAACAACACTGGTGCCACAGGTTAAATAATTTTCCTATTAGTTTTTACACTAATAATCTATAATTCTGCATATGAAATTCTTGTAGGCATAGCTCTTAATATTGGATGCATTCAGTGAAAGGTGCGTTCTTCTGCAGATTAGAATGCAGATTTTCGTAGTGAGAGGGCTTTAAATCTTATCATATCCCTTGCTATTCATGGGAGGGAGCATTCCTCTGACATGCCATAACCATCTGCTTCAACAGCTACACATTTCCCATATAGACTTGAAATCAGCTGTATTCATGTGGCAGTTGTAGGAAGCATATGATATATTGACTAATGTATGAAAAAGAAATCATCAAATCATTTAAAAAACCATGGATTTCTGCTGGGCCTAAATCTGCTCTGTTTGTCAGTAAACTCCCATGCAATTTCTTGGAGAAACGTTAATATTTTTGGATTCTTGATTAGGTTTGAAAGTGCATATATGATTAAATTTCATCCAAAATATCCATGGCACAAAAATATCCCATGGGTCCTAGATATTTAATAAAGTCACCTCAGAACTGTGGCTTTGTACTGCAGAGCCATCTGTTTGAGTGAACACTAGAGCTTATTTTCTACAGAATGGTAATATTGTGGCCTTCTAAAACACAAACTGCCATTGCTGAAACATTTATCAGATCTCAAAAATATTAAAAGTCAAAAGCTGCCCAACCACTCATCCGTACCCAGAGATTCCTACACTGAATTGGCTTCAGCACCTTGAGTGGTATATGGCTATAAGTGAATACCAATTTGAATGTAGTGGCAGTGATTTATGTTTTAGAATATAATAGAGAATATTATTATTTATTTTAACATACCTTATAATCCAGGACTAACACTGAAATTGTTTCAGTTGTATTGATTGTCCTTACAACACTGAGTACTTCTTATCTATCCAACTCTTCTGTTCTGTAATTAGCCACTCATCATGGGAAATGACACTCTTCAATTTAATTAGCTCGAAAAACATCTACGTTAATCTGCTGATATTTTTTCGTGCAGAATGCCCACATAGCCTCACAGATATGTTACAAAGATATGCTTGTACCTTTTTTTTTTTTTTAATTTGTTTTGTTTCTTTGTTTTCTGCATCACAAGGCTGGCACGGAATCACAGCTGCTAACAGGTATTACTCACTGTAAAAGAGTTGTGTTTAATTAACAAATGTCATCCTAAGGAATACATATCAATTATTTAATTAGAATTCTGCTATAATTATTTGAATGTTCACAAATCAAAAACTTCTTACCTTTGTTAGTTCAGTAACTTCAAAGGAGCATTCTGAGAAAAGGCAAAAATTACATAGTACAGAAAAACCCATCCTCTCTTCAAAATCTCTGTTGGGAATGCAGTAGATGTTCCAGACATCGCAGTGCCCTTCTGTGTAACACAGTAGACAGCTTTCTGATGCTCTGAATTGACAGGTTCTCCTTTATGAAACCAGTAATCATAGCAAATTCACTTGGCTTTCAGGCACATGTTCTCTCCTTGTCCGTGTTTATGCCGTGATAATTACTCCCACCAAAAAATAGAGAGGACTCCAGCAATGACAACTTATAAATGTACCATGGATTAATATTTCAAACACTCTGCTTTTCTATGTGCCCCTGCATGCAGGTGTTTTTTAGCAAGCATCTGATGCACCAAGCTTAAAAGCCAACAAGGAGCAATTTAGAGCAATTTGGCAACAAAATGGCTCCTACTTCTCTGCGCACAGAGTTGTTCTGCTTTACTGTCTGACCCTGCATCATGCAATCTTCACAACTGCAGAGAGTGGACCAGCCATGTCACCAAATGAATTATAAAAAAACCCAAAAAAACCGAACAACAGCAACAAACAACAACAACAACAACAAATTAGAGAAAAATCAGGATTTTGCATGAGAAGGACTTTTACAAAACTGTACATAAAACCTCATTTCATTATTTAGGTTTTCAATATATGCATCAGTAAGGGAAGCATTCATACATAACCATTTCTAAATTTGTTGCAATTCTGCTTTTTTTCATGAGCTGCCTAGGAAAGGGTACATAGGGTTTCCCAAGTCTACTGAGCTTTGTGCTGTTGTAGACTGGAAACAAGGAGAGGTGCCTTGTTGTCCATTTGCCCAAATAATTTTCTTTTAAGATTAGCAGTATTGACTCTTAGAAAAGATTTGGCCAAGGATTTTAAGCTTTATTTTGAAGAGAAATAAAATGAAAATATAAAATTTGAAATGACTGTTTCCACAAATGTTGAATAAACATCACTACTGAGAAAGGTCTAGGATAAGGAGAAATACTGAGCAACACTTTTCATAAAAGCAAATTGGTTAATTGTAACCACAGGCTTGATCCCCTGGATTGTTGCATTTGAGATCCTGTGGGTCAGTAGAAGGAGAGGACATTCACTTTTATTGAGACTGTCAAAAACAGCTAGACAAAACAATCTAAGTAACAAAACCGTGTACCTCCTAACACAGGAATTTTGTCAAATTTGGTGTAAAGTCGTTATGATAGGCACTAGGTAAGGAACTGCATTTACACTTATAAATTCATATAGCGATCCTGAACCTGATCCTAGCCTAACTTTTTACCCAAGTCTCATCCATACATAAAACTGTTCTGATATCCAGTCTCAAGCAGTCTCAAGCATTTCTTCCTATTGGTCCTTAGTGGATACAAACTTCATTGTACAGATTGAGTATCTCGGTTTCTCCTAAAGAGAGAGAAATAATTAGGTGATCATTCTTGCCTAGGTTGCTTCAGTTAGAATTGGAACCCTTTGATAGGAAGAAATATGCTGAACACAGTTACTTAAACATCACACAGCGTACCATCTACTAAAACAATAGCCCAACAAATTGCTGTTCGCCACACTGTTTCTGTTGTGTTTGGCACATATGAGAGAATATTGTGACTGGGAAATAAATATCCCCTGCCAAACACAAGAGATCCCTTTCGCTTCTCAGTGCATCATTTCATCTTAAGGCAACGTGAGGGGAGTGTGTACTAACTAAAAACTTACTATTTATACACAGCACAGGTTCTACAGTGTGTGGTTAGGTAACTTGTTACAGCTCAATAAGAAAGAGGGGTTTGCTTTCCTCTCACGACAATAAGATGATCTAGAACTGTTGTCCAATGTTCAGATACTGGACATAGGTCAAACATTGTGAAAGATGATACGCCAAGAAAAAAACAATTAAGTGAGTTATTTTGCTGCTTAGAAGTAACAATGTGACTTAGAGAAGAAATAGTAGCAAAATCAGGATAGTTAACAAAATAAGGAGCAGTTTTGGGAATGTACCCCAAGCTGGTAATACTCCTAAAAGTAAAACAGTTGGGAATAGGGTCAAAATGCCTGGTATTGTAATCTTTTGGGAAATCTTACGGAAACACATCATTCCTATTTGAATAAATAATATGGTGAAAAATACTAGGAATATTTTATTCTCCCAACAGAGTCAACCTCTTGTAAGCTTAAAATTCCTGTTGGTATATTGAATGTGGACCACCATATCAGAGATTTTCAAACTTAATCATCTACATCTTTAAGGTGTTTGGCTTTTTTGCCCTAATGATTCTGTTCCTTAGTTTTTTCTAACAATCATAAACTTCCAGGACACATTTGTTTCTGACCGGTTGTTCTTTTGCTAATGTTACCTTTTCACCACAAAAGCTCTCCTTCCTCTTTTGTGCTTATCTTTGGACATATTTATGTGTATATGTCATATCCCTCTGAACCTTTTATTTATAACACCATACAAACTGAACTCTTTAAGTTGCCTGTCATGAACAAGCTCTCCATTTCCCTTATCTTTCTTGTAGTCCTTCTCAGGTAACGTTCCAGGCTGAAATCCATCTTTCCTGAATGTGACCCGAACTATATGCAGCGCTCCAGATTTAAATCTCACCAATGTTCTATTAAAAAACATTGACTTTATTTCACTTCTTCCAGAAATACCTTTCCTGACTCATTCCAAGTGTGCATTACAGGTTTTGCAGTCTCACCACACTGACAAGCAGACATGAGTCTGAACTAGCTGTTCTCCACAGACGTAAGTTCTGACTCATCAGGTTACAGCTGACATGACTGTGATTAGACTGTCAGCACACAGTTTTGCACTGTTGCATTTTGTGCCCTATCTGCTTACAGCGTTTTTGCTTATCATTTAGTTTCTAGAGCTAAATAACTCTCTGCTACTGGTTATAGCAATTTGCACGGTCTAATTCTATTGACTTGTAATAGCTTCTTATGTTAGGGTTTATCCCTAAGTTTCAGATCTGTAAAAATACATTTTTTGTGAATATTTATCTCCATGTATGTACTTTGCAGGTTTTGGTTTTCCATTTCAGCATTTTATGTGATTCTCGAGAAGGGTGTTTTCTCATATTTTGGCAAGTCCTTTCTTAGGCTTTTACTCCTTTTCTAGGCAATACGGGTTCCTGAGAATTTCAGCACTTTATTGTACAGAAATTCCAGTTTATGCTTTCCAATTTCTAACCTCCTAGTCTAGAGCAGTTCTTCCAGCTAGTTCCTTTACCTGAGTGATTAGTTTTAATGACAGTATTTTCAATGATTCTTACCATTTCATTTAAATTGAATCCATCTGTGACTTCATATAGACCCTATTATCCAAAACTGATTTTTCTCTAATACCCTAATTTCATGCCTACCACTGCACCTGGTGTAATAACACTTTTTCCTGTTTCAGCAAATACTTGGTGAAGAAGGTTGCTAGCAATCTCATCCAGGAATTTCAAATACTATCCATATCAAAGTAATATGTTCTTTCAATTATCTTTCCGGTGAGAAAAATAACATTGATGTAACAATCAGTAAGATTTTTTCCTTGTGACAGTGCATACCATCTTCAATATCTCAGAGCATTTCAAAACTTCATTCACTATAATTGTCCTGTCGTCCTCCCACAATCTTGACCAAAAATGGTTGCATCCTTTACTCTATTTTCATTTTAATATGGTCTGTCAAAGCACAAACTTCCAATGAGTCCTATTTCCTGGTACATACATTAGAGCTCTATTTCCCAGCAAATGCCTACGTATCTCCGTGCTCATGTTCCTGCCATTATTACTGTATAACCATACCTTAGTTCTGCTTACGTTACTGTCAGCTAAAACAGGCCCGAATGCTTATATCTGTGTACAAATATTTCCATATTTCTGATTTCCTCAGCTATTTAACTTACACTCTTTACTGTTCATAGCAGCACATATACTGCATTTTGTTGCTTCTAGAGAGATTGTTCTCATTTCTGTATTTCTTCTATTATTCAAGTGGGTAAAAAAAAATTACTATAGGGTCATGATGGGAGAATATTTTGAAATGAATTAAAATACATCTACATCAATCCAATGGTATCCAAGATTTATATTTTGCCTTATTTATATTAGCAAGGAAACCTGATGAATGGTTTTAAATTTGTAATAATTAAGTATTTTTGTTCCATAATAGCTAGGTTATCTGTGAAATAAAACTGACAAAAAGATGAGTAAATCATCCCTTATCAAACTGCTTTTACGTATACATAAATGAACTGATCTAGATAAAGTGATTTTCCACTTGTTTCCCCTGAGATAAAAGTGTGGTATTTCTATCTTCCTAGCAGTAGTGTTTCTGGTTTATAACAACATTATAACCACTGGCAAGGCTATCCAGTCACTTAGCCACTTAACCAGTGTAGAAGAACTATTATAAAATAAGAAATCAAATTCACTGCTTAACAATCACATGAATAAATATAGTTAATTTTATGCTGCTAATAATTTCCCACCTACTGAGAAGGGTCGCAAGGGAAATTTCCACAGCTGGACCACATCATTCTGCTATTTTGAATTTCATTTATTGATATCAGATTAAAGTAACTTTATTGTGCCAAATCACATGATGCCAAGCTAATAATGAATGTCAAGGAAGAGAAGTGATGCCAGCAAATCCTGATGAAGAGTCATAGTCAAACATGTATTCAATATGTTAAATAAGAACACAAAATAGCAAGGAAAGGATATGAAATGCAATTATTCAGAGCATATTGTTACAGTAAAAGCACTTTTAAGCCACTGCATAAGGGATCTTTCAAAGATATTGCAGCATTCACTGGAGGAAGAAACAGGTTAAATAATTCATCAAAGCATAAACTGAACTGCTTTTTATGTCCTGTGGCCTGCATGTTTTGAAGTTCTCTGATAAACATTTTGCTCAGCTGCTGTGCCAAAATAGTCAGAAGTGTTTGTAGTCCCTGTCTCTTGGTAGGTAATTCTTCTCTGTTCCTCTTTTTAAAGGAACGATACAGCATCTTGCAGAGCTTCTTATTGGCACAACATCAAAAGATAAAGACTTTTGAAACCCACAGCTCACTGGGCGGATGTGTCAGTTCACAATTTCTTCTTTTTCATCTCTCATCTCCATGTAGTTTACTACTATTGTATTCCATGCTTCACTACAACTCACACAACAGTGTGTTACTGAGACTTGAGAATTTTGGGGTTACTGGATTTAGGCAATTATCACCATGACTCAGAAATATGTGTAGCTATTTAAAGAGTGTAGCACATCAGTGAAAGAATACTCACATTACCTACCTAGGATTGCCTGTCCCATGTTTAAAAGAGGTAGGGTTTGGATCAATTCTCCACCTAGTCAGTTACCACTCTAGCAATCTTGTTGGTGCGTTATAACTGAATATGGTAGCTCAAGTTAATTCTGGAAGGACACAAGCTAATTTCAATCGCAGTGCCAAAATATTTTTTAATAGAATATTGCTGCCAAGTTATATAGCCATAAAACTATTTCCATGCAATGGTGATAACAACTGTCACTAGCAGGCCACTTTTAACAATAAATTCTATCATAACTGGCTTCTTCAATGACTTCCAACACACTATGTTTCATCATGTCTGTGTCATGGGATTATTTTTCTGTTCCAGTGCTTCCTTTTCTTTCATAAGCTGGTAAATCCAGAACTGGACACAGAACTTCAGATGCAGCCAGGGATCACCAAGGCTGAGTACAGTGGGAGAATCATTTCCTGTGATCTGCTGATCATGCTCCTCCTAATGCAAGCCAGGAAAGCACTGACCCATTTGGCCACAAGGGCACACTGCCGACTCATGGACAGCTTTTTGTACAACAGGTCCTTCTCTGCAGAGCTGCTTTCCAGGAGGTCAGTCCCCAGTACTGGGGCATTATAACCAGAGTTATTCCCTCCAGAACTTGCAGACTTGCCTTTGTTGAACTGCAGCCTGCCCAAGTCTTACTGAATGGCAAGACAAACTTTGTGGTGTATCAGACACTGTTCACAATTTTTTATCATCAGCAAGCTTGCTGAGGGTACACTCTGCCCCATCATCCAGGTCATGGATCTGTAAGTATAATAGGACTGGACCCAGTACTGACCATCTGGGAATACTGCTAGCCGTAGGCCTTTAACTAGACTCACCACTTCTGATCATGACCCTCTGAGCTCTGACATGCAGTTCTCAATCCACCTCACTGTCACTCCTCTAACCCACGATTCCTGAGCTTACCTATCAGGATGCTGGGGGGAGACAGTGTCAAAAGCCTTGCTGAAGTCAAGGTAGAAAACACCTACTGCTCTCCTCTCAACTACACAGGTATTCATTCTAGCATAGGAGGCTATCAGATTGGTCAAGCAGGATTTCCCTTTGATGAATCCATGTTGACTATTCCTGATAATGATCTTTTCCTCCACACATTTGTAAATGACATCCAGGATAAGGTATTCCATCACCTTTCCGGGGATGGAGGGGAAACCAATTGGCCTGTAGTTTTCTGGGTTCTCCTTCCTGCCATTTTTGAATACTAGAATGCCATTGGTTTTCCTCCAGTCCTCAGGCACCTCTCCTGTTCTCCTTGACATTTCAGAGAAAACAGAGAGGGGCTTGGCAGTAACATCTGCCCTCAGCCCTTTTGGGTGCATCTGATTGGGGCTCATGGATTTGTTGCTGTCAATTTACCTAAATGAACTCTAAACTGATCCTCCTTGATTAAGGGGAAGTCTTCTTTCTCCAGACTTCCCTCCAGGGTCAGGGATTCCTGAAGGCCAGCCTTATCAGTAAAGGCAGAAGCAAAAAAAGCATTTAGTAACTCCATCTTCTTTGTATCCTTTGTCACCAGGCCACCCACCTCATTTTCTTTAGGGCCCACATTTTCTCTAGTCTTTCTTTTGCTATTGATGTATTCAAAGAAAACTTCTAGTCGTTGACAAACCTTGCCGGATTTAATTCCAGGTGGACTTTTATCTTCTCTTGTCACATCCCTGCACACTCTAACATTCCTATACTCCTCCCAGCTGCCCTGTCCCTTTTTCAACATTTCATAAATTTTTTTTCTTCTATTTGAGTTTTGCCGGAAGCTTCTTACTGATCTCCTTCTCTCTTGATTTCTTGCTCACACTGATGCACCGATCTCGAGGGTGGAGAAAATTATGCTTGAATATTAACCAGCTGTCTTACCTTCCAGAGCCCTAAGGACCAGAGAGCCTCCAAATAGGTTATTGAAGAGGCCAAAGTTGGCTATCCCGAAGTCCAGGGTTGTAATCCTACTTACAATTTTTTTTCTCAACTCAGGATCCTGAACTCCACCATGTCATGATCACTGCAGCTAAGGCTGCTCCAGCCCTCACATCCCTATCCAGTCCTTTTTTTGTGTGTTAGTTCATGGTCCAGCAGCACCTCTTTCCTTGTTGGCTTCTCCACCACCTGTGTGAAATGCTCTGTATATGTGTATATAGACTCCCAAATGTATATAAATATACAGAATACCCTAAGATAAGAAGATGTTAAGATACAAAACTAAATGCCAAAAAGTCACAGTGAGTATGTCAATCAAATTTAAAAATGCTTGGCTTCCACCCAAGAATACGACCAGAGACTGATTTCCAGTCTTGTTATTTATCATTCTTCTTTTTAATTTCTGCTGTGTCACAAGTTTTCTGGTAATTCTAAATTTTATGCTATCCCTTAAAGTCATTTTTATTATCTATGCTTGAAATGGATCTGAGACTAACAAAATCTTCCCAAAAAGGAACTTTAAATTCAGTTATGTAATGCCAATAGCTTATCTTTT
>VWZG01011797.1:0-11325 GCA_013396735.1 Grallaria varia | reverse complement strand
CACAAAATAGTGCTGACTATGCACACTTCAATTTAAAAAATGCTTAAAGGAAAACAGACGTAAGTAAAGTATTTTTCACAAAATAATATATTTCAGTTAGCCATTAGCCTCAGATCTTGACCAATATAGTATTAAGGACATAATAGTGATTGTGTGTAAGGGATGTCAATTAACTAGAGTAAGATCTTTAGCAAATCCAAGTCTTGCAGAGTAATAGGGATAAAATGGGGCTTTTTCTAGGTTGTGAAAAAGAAACAATTCCTTTCTTTGAGGTCCTACACATTTCCAAAAGGGGAAGGAGTGTCAAAGACTTGGATTTATGCAGCCACTAGCCTCTCATTTCTATCTGCTTGCAGTCATACTAACACATTAAAGGATTTAACTGGCAACTCCAAATAGCTTTCTATCTATATGGTTGCTCATCTCTCCCAAATTGGAAAAAAAAATTCTAGAAAACATGTTTAAATATTTCCCTGAGGAAAAAAGTAGAGTTGGGAAGAAGAGAGAAATCAAGGAATTACTCTGATTCCTGCCTATTGCACATAACTGAGAATCATGTTGAAAAACATTGCGCATTGTTTTTGTTTGGCTTTTTTGCTGTTTTTTTTTAATGGAAGATCAAATACGTGCAATGATCTCTGCCTCCAGCAGCTACTCATCTGTCCTGTCCAATGAAGGCGTAACAATACCTCTGGAGGTAAATATAACTGAAGTTGTTAGAACTATCCAAGATGAGCAGAGGAAACTAGATGCAAGCACAAATGAAGACTCAACATGACAGCCCAGTCTCTCAATATTTCTTTTCCTGACTTTGTGCAGTAGTATAGTCAGAAAAGTTCAATCAAAAATCATTTCAAGCAGAGCAGTTTTGGAAGGAAAGCCAGAAATGAAAATTACCTGCACTCTCTCTCATTGCTGAAAGGTCTCTGTCAAGTTTTATTTCCCAATAATGCATTTTTTGAAAAAAAGAATTTTCAAGCCAAAGCACTTCCAGCCATAGCAAATCTGAGGTGTACTACCCCAGGCACACATCTGTGGCACTCATACTTTTTCAAACTCTGAAACCTTTTCACAGATTTCAGTACCTTGAATGTAGCATCTTTGTTNTTTTTTTTTTTAATTAAAAAACATTACAAAAAGGCAAGATGAAACTGAAGTCTCCTATTAAAAAACATTGCACTAACACCAATGAGTTGCAACATCTATTTCAGGTCAATAAAATTATCTAATAATTTGTTTAAAAATAGACATGCTTTTACACTGCAACAATTAATAGAATTATTCTGTACACTGCTGTCTTCATTTGAAAAATAGTCTTCCTACATTTCTAACTCCACCAGTTTAAGCCTACATATAATCTAGAAAAACACAGAAATAAAACCAAAAAAGGCAGAACAAGTCTGGGACTAGCTGTAGAGGTAGGTCTGTTTATACTCAGATTTTGCACTCATAGTCTACAACCACTCAGAATATTCTGTTGAAATTTGGCCCATTTTTTCAGCCCGTATGACTAAACAAAATCAATCCATACAAGAAAATAGCAGGAAAATTGCAATCCCTAGTGAAACAAGGACTCCATCCCTTCTCTAATCCAACTTGTCTTCCATCTTCATAAAATCTTTAGAGGTTAATTCAAATAGTGTCAACCTTCACTATTCTAGAACAATGCTAGAACAGCTCATTTTTTTGCATGTAGCTCTGCCATAGATGTCCAAACTAGGAATTGTTCCAGACCTACAGGAATCTCTAGTGAACACATTGTATGAGGTAGCTCATGTGCAAGGTTTCAACAATGAAGAATAAATATTCCTCTGAAGAAAACTGAAAAGGGCAGTGCATAGCTCTAGGTCAATGTGGACACACTTTGCCTGAGCAACTCACAACATTCCTCCTCTGCTCCAGGGATGTGCCTAGAATTTATTGATTCTCAAATATTTCAGTCTGCTACACCTGTTGTTGGACAAATAGATGGGGGAAGCTAAATGCCTCCATACCCTCTTCCCTTTACAGAAAGCATGTGAAATCATTTGCTGTGCTCACCAGTCCAGACCCTTTGGGTAGATACAGACTTTGCGTGGGTCATGAAATAGGGAGTAATGTTTTTACATTTTTTCCTTTCTCTCTGTAGCACATGTGCTCCTCCCTTGGTGGTATGGTCACAAGATCATTCAATAGCCTCAAATTTTTCATCAACTAGTTAACGAACCTAAAAGCTGACAAATATTTCACCTACAGTTGGAGAAGCTTTTGCGTGTATCTTGCTCTCTGCACTGCCAAAGCCCTCTGTTTAAATGTCAGATGGCTTACTTAGCAGAACAGAGCATTAGAGTTGTGGTTTAGGGCAAATAATAATTCCTGTAATAGAGATGATTGCTAGCATGAGTAAAATGGCAATTAAGTTTATGAAATTTATAAAGTGCCAAATACATTTTATCACAAAAGACATTAAGAAAGATAACTTTTATTACTGTGCAGATCTCTAAAAGGTCCATCAGTTATAATTTTTGAATATTGTTGAGTGATAAATCATCATATATGAGGGGAAATCACTGTGGCACTTTTATGGTGAATTTATGATCATGAATGATTAAGTATGAGGAATGCTCTTGGGTTTATCTCCTGCCTGTAGTTTCCCAGCTGAATTCTGCACTGGAAACTAATCTCTGAGCTATTTCTGACACCTTGCTTCACCTTCCTGTGTTGCCCCAGGGAGAAGAAAAGAAATAAACCAAACCAAGTGATGCTGTATGAGGACAACCTGGTATGTCTCCAGCATAAAGGAGCTCTAAAGCCATTTCCACACCATGTATATGCCTTCCACACCTCATATTAGTCTACTCCCCGAAGTGCAACTGACAAAGCACTCACAGCCCCTCAGGGCATGCTCTTTTGGTTTGAACTTAAAGCAACGGTGCCAAACTGATCTGTGTTTTGCTGGACAGAATCTGGATTGATCCAAAAGTTTTGAGGGTGGAAAATTACTTAGAAATTTTTTTTGCTTCCACTAATATCTTTTCTCTACTCTGTATACTGATAATATGTTGTTCTAAAAGCAACCAATAATGAATCTATCAAGAAAGTAATGCACACAGTAGTTCTTTTCAATGTCCCTCCTCAGGACAGAATTCAAGATACAGTCTTTATTACCAGACTTTACTACCTGACTAGGCCATTTTGTGATCTTGAAGAGAACCCTAACGCTGACACATTAAAGCTACATGGTGCTTTTTTAGTGCCTGAAATTCACTCTCAGGAAAGATCAACATTCCTTTACACTCCTCCACCTCAGACTGAGGCATTTGAACAAGCACACACCATCAGAGAAACTTCATTTATTGCTTTGTTTGTAAACATTTTTCCTTCTCTGATCAGCTGTTGCTGTATTTCAGATTCACTGTCGGACTGAAAAACAATCCTCTGACTTTTACGAGACACATTAATCCCAGAAAGTACTTGTGCCATGGCAAGGCATATTCGGAGAGTTGTCTTGTGCAGGGATGATCTTACCTGAGTTTTTCTATGGACGCACAAAGGCCACTCTCCAAAGCACTGTGCAAGCACTGGCTGCAACCAGAAGAGCCTTCACCAAACATGGTACCAGGAGCAGTGTACCCTGCACCCATCCACAGAAGCATGCTGGAATCATTACCAGAGACAGTGTAATGTGTACAAACCATGACTTAAGCATTTTCAGGAAAGCTTTTCCCAGATTTCTTGAACACTTACCACATTGTTTCTTCCATCTGGTTGGCGGAATACATGAAAACATTATACTGTGCTTAGGTAACCTGTTTCTCTAGTATTTCCTGAAATTAAAATTCTAATTATCTTTCCCATACTAGAATCTGAAGGCAATTACACGAACATTAAAGCACTTTCAGTGAAACTAGGAATTCTCAGCTAGGGGAGAGGGGAAAGGGAGACAGGGAATTGAGAGGTTTGCCATGACATCGGAATATGTGGGATCTATTAAATAGATAGATAGATAGATAGATAGATAGATAGATAGATAGATAGATAGATAGATAGATAGATTATTAAATAGATAGATAGATAGATAGATAGATAGATAGATAGATAGATAGATAGATAGATAGATAGATAGATAGATAGATAGATAGATAGATAGATAGATAGATAGATAGATAATTTCTATTACTCCAGTGAAAATTAAAAGTAGAAATTGCCAGTTCAGGTGATAAAGTATAGACTTGTGGAATGACTCCTCTCATATTTACCATGCTTAGTTTCCAGTTTGCAGTTTCATCTAAAACTTGGATTTTAACAACCTTTCTATAGGCAATAGCCTGCTTTTATTAAATGCTTTTGCCAGTTGTCAAAACAGAATTTGAGGTGTCAGTTCAGGAGGACCAAAACACATGAAAGGCAGAGCAACTATGTCAGGTAGAAAAGCAAATTGTTCTTTTTAGGTGTACAGGCTGATTTTATATTCATACACACACAAATATTTGTTGTAAGTGCATATATATAGTTATATACATAAATAGGTATATTTATTTATATATACACACACATATATACATACTATTGCAAGTCCTTTTCATTTTATTCTGAACTTAACAGGAATAAAGGCAGAATTTCAAAAAAATAAGCAGCACATGACTCCTTAAGGAAAGATATTTTCACAGAAGAGAAATAGCAAAGTAAGCTCTTTCTAGTCTCAGAGCTGCTGCAAGTGGCATATGGGAATCCTTATTGTCCTGAGCATCCTCAATTACGGAGTGCATTGCAATAATAAGTAGCAGCTGCATGGGAGTTGAGAGTGTTGAATCAGGAAGGCAGAGAGGAAGTTTTTCATCTTTTCAGGAAATGTTGACTGCACCAAAGGCTAAAGCACTGTTCCTAGGTGCTGGAAGGACTGCAGTAGGAGATGCTTGCTCTTGTAATTAAAGAAGTGTAGCAGAGGGAATCTTTCCATCATTCCCCCATGGAGCAACATTGCCTTTGAAAGACATACGGTTGCCAGGAACGAGGCCTCTTGCAGTGCAAATCCTCTCCTTTCTCAGCATGGCTCAGCATTAGGAGCATCATAATTGAGTACTCACAGTATTAAAGGCAAGAAAAAAGTTCATCTGGGATCTGATCCAAAGCACGCTGATGCTAATGGAAAAAATCCCACTGATTCCAATAAGATTATGGCCAGAACATAGTGTACTTACATAGAATTTAAAAAAAAAAAAAAATTCTTTAGCTGTGGAATTTTCTATTTTCAACAACAAAAGACAAGCCAAGGACCTATGCAAGTGTGAAACAGTGTATAAATTACCTTTTCAGGCCAGAGATGATAATGCTGAGGCAATAGCTTAGTTTTCTAGTGTTTATGTTCATCCAGGTGCAAGCTAAAGGAAAAAAACCAGGAGAACCTTGTAACAGTGATCTCTTCAGTTAATAAGAGAACCATCAAACGACTTAAAACCACAGAACTCTTCTAGGGGAAAATAGAGAGTCTCTCGTGGGATGAAGGGTGGGAAGCAGGAAAGGATTGTTGAGGTACAGACAAAAGAATGAAAGATCAGTGAGTGTACCAGAAATGAAAGCACGTAAGTTCTTTTTGAGAACAAAAAAAAAGAGAGAACAAAGGAAATTCTGCACAAACAAAGAGGAAAAGAAAGTAAAGATGCCCAGGACTTTTTTCCTCACATATACTTAAACTGTATAGGAGAGGAAAAAGGAAAGAAAATAATGTAGGGTGAAGCCACTGATCGACACGATAATCAAACCAGCAAGGGGATTACTGGAGTTGGGAACATACTTAGAAGAGATGCTATGGATAAAATGATAAGAAGGTTTTATAATGTCAAAGCAAAACCTGTGGTGATAAATGAAAATGTGGGATGAATCACTATACTGAAAGCTGCTTTTAGATTTCCTCTTACGAAAAGGAGAGATTATTGTTCCAGAAGGTACACTCAAAGGTTTGGTGCTCAAGGTAATTGGAGGCTTTGCTGTGCAATGAGACTGTACATTGCTTCATCCCAGATGTTAATTATCTTTATAACACTTTTTCTTCCTTGGAAACAAAGGGCTCAAGGCTGAAGCTTGAGTCAAACCTGATGACACAGTTTACAGAAAAAAAGGTCATTGTTATGTCTATTCTAAGTGTTTTAGGTATATGTCTTGCAGTACCCAATATTTTCACCTATTTTTGATTTGGTGTTTGGGGTTTTTTTTAATCAGTATCCAGCTTTACTTAACAGCATTGCGAGAATGCAGCTAGGAATATTTAAGCAGAATTTCGTGGGTGAACTCAAAACTTTATACCTTTACAAGTATAAAACACTGGATTGATGTGTCAACACAAATTAAGTTAGATCTAAGCCCTGTGTAACACCTCAGTTCCCAAGGACTATGAGCTCTGTCTACAATACCTATACCCAGCAACTTACCAGCACAGCTCTGACAAATACAAACAGAAGATACCCCCCCCACATAATTTTCCATTCAGCACTCAGAAAGGAAGTTACCATCAGATCACAGTTACTGGGCCATTGCAGAAGACCTGTCTGATAATAAAGTCTTTACAGAAGCTATGTGATTTCTGAATGGTAAAAAGGGATGAAGAAGAATTACATTTCACATATTGTCTTCAAGATTATTTTACACTTTTGTGAGCTGAGAATTTCTTTAGGTAGCAAGAAGCAAACACATTATTGACTGCTGCTTTTACAAAGTGAAAGAAAATTTGTTGTAAAAGGCTACCAAGTCAGAATTGATGCTCAAATGGAACTGACTACCAAGCGGTGTAATGTTAGAATGTATTGAGGCTTCATTTTCATTATTTCTTTTTCAGTGTTCTCCCTGGGTCTCTTTGAAACTCACCTGTAGGTAATTCCTTTTAGGTTTTGCAAAATTACTGTAATTCTGTTCCAAAATTTAGTGTACAGGTAGTCCTTTAGAGCAGGCCAGATTTATTCCCCTTTGACTAACACCTATCTACTTATTATTGTCAAAGAAACTTTCCTAAATGGCATGAAAAAAAGCACCATAGTAACTAAACCTAAAATTTTTGTATCTAAACTACCCAACATTAATCAAGAAGTCTGAGGACATGCTGGCAGTTACCTGGCTGGTTAACACACTGTATGTACACCTTAACTATTCCACAGCATCATGTTTGCTCATGCATCCTTTTCCTGAAGAATAAGAATATCATATTTCCCTTTTGAGAAAAAATCATTTCTCATTGAGATTCCAATGGTGACAATAATTCAAAGAAAGTGCAATGGATCCATAATTGAACTGAAAGTGGATCTTCTTAAAAGGAAGACTATTGCATATTGAACTATCTATTTTGGATTTTCCTTCCTGGTGAACTACAAGTAGCAGGATGCATTGTAACTTTCCAATATGAAGGTGAAAAATAGATGAATCACCATTGCCAGACCTGCAACCAAGCGATAAGTGCACCTAAGAGAGGGAAGCTGATATTTTGGCTACTGCTGTGCCCTAGAAATAAAGAAAAACCCCTTCATATATGTTTATAGCACCCTCTCCATCTGTGACGGAGTGCTGATGCTCCCAGAAACATCACTCAAATGTAGATCACCTTATTAATTATGGGCTCTTCTTTTGGAAAATTAGAAACAGCATAAGAGCAGATAATCACTCATGGATGAAAGAAGCAAAAATAAGCATTCATGTATTTCAGGCAAGAGGCAATACCACTTGATTGAGTTCTTGCACAATTTTATAGCACATATTTGAACTTCTCTGGACAAAAAGGCAGATCACTGAAGCTCCAGCAGAAGAGTAGTTTTGTAGACAATTAAGTAGATGACGAAATTATCTTTAAACATGGGTTTACATCACAAGTAATATAATAAGTGTTTTTACTGTTAGTCTCTGAGGGGTTTTGTTGTGTTCATGGGAAAGGAAGAGAGTCTTAAGGATTTTTATATATGTAAATCACAAAGAAACATTATTTATTCTAGTGTAATTACTAAATGGCCTATTTGATTGATTTGAATCTTACTCTTTAAGTGTTCCTCCTCTTCTATCAAGGTAAAACGAACATTAAGTCCTGAAGTGACGTATCTCTTTCTGTGGAAGCCTGATAGCCTTCTATGAGCAGGCTTCCCTTTATCTAACAGATCAGACTGGAGAAAACAACTTATTCCAACTAAACCCCAAATACCCTCCAGTAGACATTGCAGCAGTTTACACTTAGGTCACATAAACCCAGTGCATAAATCTCCCCCACAAAAGCTTTAAAAAAACTTATAACTGGACCAATGTCAACTTAACAGATCCAATCTTTAACCTGTTCCTTTATCTGCCTGCTCATTCATACATTAGTCTGCATTTAACCTCTGACTCCAAGTTTAGTATTTATCAGTCCTGAGAACAAATAATCTCATTCTAAAGGCGGTTCACTGGAAATACTGAGTATATAATTTTTAGTGTTATTCATGATGGTTTAGAAAGAGAGGCAGGTAACTCACAATTTTAGTTTCCTTCTCTAATTTATAGACTATATTAAACCAACCCTCAACTTTTAGCAGTTCTGTTGTTTTCATGAAGTTTTTCTGCATTTGATTTTCTATGAAACTAATATTCATCACAAAAAAAAATTGACATAAGCACAAATTAAGGATATGTATGGAAACAGTGGTGAAATTTTGAAGTGACAGACCATAAATAACTTGTTGGAGATCATATGTACCAAAAGTTTTTGATGCTCTCATATGCTACTCTGCAAACCTCTATTTCTTCTCCTTAAGTAAACCCAACACACAAAAAAAGATGTCACAGTATTATATTTATGCTACGTAGTGTTCTCTGCATGACTAGGTTGAGTCACTACAGAAATTTCCTAATGACTAAGATCTCAAAAAAAAAAAAAAAATAAAAATTGCAACTGACACTGGTTGGTGCCCTTACTGACAGCCTGAAAAAGGAGACCATGGCTTAGTCAAACATAGCTACTAATCCTTAACCCTGGATGAAGTCTTTCTGTGTCATTGTTGGTATACACCATTTGAGCACGAGCAGGCTTATTTTATATCTGTAATTCCAACCTGTTTCTGTCTTCACCTGCTTTTTAAAGAGCATCTGTGTACAACACTGAGGAGGTAGGCGTGCCCTAATTACCTCAAGTGTACTAGAAGAGGAAGAGAACAAGAATTTTGGACAACCCAAAATTTAGACACATTCTCTGTGACTCTACGTACTCTAAAATGTAACCAAATATTTTGCTGCAAATCAGAAGAAGGCAAAAAGTAGATTAGTGAGGTGCAATAAGTCACAGATGACAGGCTCAGGAAGAAAAGTCTCCATTGGCTGATTGGGAGATACCAGTCAAGTTACTGAAGTCTAATTCAATCAGAAGATCTGCAAACCTATGTTAACCTTTAAGTCCCTATAACTGTAATTTAGGACAGAACAGATCTCTTTCAAACAGTGGGGTGTCATCTGCAGAAGATTGCACACCTCTAACAGTAAGATGCTTTATAAACTAATCCAGAGCATATTCATGGATTTTTTTCCCATCTTCTTCCAATTCCAGATAAAGACAACAATCTTAAGAAACATTATAATCCCCCATTCTACATTAAATACAGCCCACTAAAAGAAATGAGTCTGAGAGAGTTGGAAGAATATAGTTGAATCATAGTGAGATCAGATGACATTTGAGACTGTCAAATACATCAACACAAATTCTACTAAATTAATCTTACCTATGACCAACAAAAGCTGTAATGTTCCCTTTCTGAGCCTCTGTTGAGTCTCATTCACCAGCTAGGGAGGGGATGCTGCTGTGAACCAGTTCTTTCAGTCCGTACAAAACCCTGAGATGAGTCCATCATTCCTTATCCTGCAAGCAAGTCTCGTGTTCCAAGGTCAATCTAAATTTCTGTGCCCAAGTTTAAAGCAATTGATAAAACATTTACTTAATACAGTAAGAAATGTGCTAATAAGCCTATTCTGCTTCTCATTATCTAAAAATAGCTAATCTTGGTGTCCCAATTACCTTAGATATGCAATGGATTATATAAGAAATCTTAAATAATTGTTTTTTCAGTTATTCTTTCTCTACACCTGCCCCTTGTATTAGAGTTCATTTAAACATAATTTCTATTAAGATATTTACCAAAAGTGAAAAGAATTTTCTTGATTAGACAGCTTTCAAATACATTAAACTTCCATAGTTTAGCACATAACTTTCAATAACAAATATGTTGGATTTGTAAATTATGTGCATCCTTATCCTCCTCAGGCTTTAAGGCAGTGCCTCTTGATTTGGGTTCTTCCTTTTTCTCTTCCACCACTACCACCTCCGCCCTCCTCCACCGCCCACGGCCATTTTTGAAACAACACTTGCTCCATCTAGTGGCACTTTCTCAAGGGAGAAAAAAAAAAAAAAAACAAAAAACCCACGCTCATAAATGTATATAAAATCCCTATAGGAACAGAAATCTCATATCACATTCAGGTATTTTTCCATTCGGATAATCTGTTTGTTTCAGAGCTTTTCTCTTTAGCAGCTGCACAGAAAGAAGTAAAAAGCAGGTGAAAACATTTAATTCTTACCACAAAATAAAAAGATAATTAGCTATAGGGTAAAAATTCACTGTAGCTTTTTCTGTAGCATCATTAGCAAACACATAAAAGCAAATACTTCATTTTTTTGACTCTTAAAAAATTTATTGCAACCACCTTTAATGGACTGATTTGTATCTTTTAGTAACCTAGTTCATCAACAAAATGCCTCAATTTGCTGACCTATCCAGCTCTAATTGGTGGTGCATTTATTGGTGGTGTTTATCTAGCTAGTTTTCTCCACGGACACCCCCTTGTTGTGGGGGAGAAGTTTGTGGGCCCTTATGAGATTGTGAGCTATGCTGGCGGTGGTTGCGCCTCCGGTAGGGTCTCCCATGCTAGTCATGTCTCAGCTGAAGGGTCAGACAAAGTGTGTCCATGGGCAGGATGGGCTCACCAGCCTCCTGGCAACCATCCTAGGAGAAGGACAACTCTAACTCCAAACCCAGGCAGATGGAGCTCACTCAGCCCTGTAAGGCCATCCATCTACGAGAAGGATACTCTAACTAAACCTGCATCCTGAGGACTTCACTGCCGCTGTCCAAGCTTGCTAGGCCCTGGCAGATGAACCTTAGTATTAAAGGTAGGGCCAGTTCCGCGCACACTGTANGACAGGTGAGGGACAAAATGGCAGGTGAGAAGGTGCACTGGAAGCTGCACACCCAACCCTGCATGCAGGCTGCTCAGGACACTGATCACTCAGGACTGACCCGGAGATGACAGCAGCCTTTGATGACAGCAGATGACCAAGCAGCCTTTTACAGG
>VWZG01011796.1:14911-26384 GCA_013396735.1 Grallaria varia | reverse complement strand
ATCCAGCAGAGAGTACACTTGTCCAAGCCCTGGGCTGCCAGCTTTTCCAGGAGTATAACATGGGAGACAGTGTCAAAGGCTTTGCTGAAGTCTAGATAGACCACATCCACAGCCTTCCCCTCATCCACCAGGCGGGTCACCTGATCATAAAAGGAGATCAGGTTGGTTACAGGACCTGCCCCTTCTAAACCCATGCAGGCTGGGTCTGATCCCTTGCCCAGCCTGAAGGTGCTGTGTGATTGCACAGCCTCAGCACAGCAACCTCCAGTGCTCCAGTGGTAAGACTGGGTTGCATCTGACATGCGTTGTGGAAGCGTGGCCAATCGGTCCTCATGGTAGTCAGATGAGTAAGGCATAAGTGTGAATTGATTGAGTGCTCATCATAACAACATTATTAGTTGATCTGCTTGAGGGTTGAAAGGATCTACAGAGAAATCTTGATGCACTGGATTGATGAGCTGAGGACAACTGCATGAGGTACAACAAGGCGAAATGCTGGATCCTGTGCTTGGGTCACAACAACCCCATGCAGTTCTACAGGCTGGTGGAAGAGTGGCTTGAGAGCAGCCCAGTAGGAAGGGATTTGGGAGTGCTGGTCAACAGCAGCTGAACATGAGCCAGCAGTGTGCCCAGGAGGCCAAGAATATTGTTGCCAGCAGGACTAGGGAGGGGATTGACCCTGCGTATTCGGCAGAGGTGAAGCTGCACCTCAAATCCTGTGTTCAGTTTTGGGCCCTCACTTCTAAAAGGGCATTGAGGTTCTGGAACATTTACAGAGAAGGGCAACGAAGGTGGTGAAGGGTATAGAACACAAGTCTTAGGAGGAGCAAGCTGAAGAAGCAGGGATTGCTTAGTCTAGAAAAGAGGAAGCTGAGGGGAGACCTTATTGCTCTCTACAGCTACCTGAAAGGAGATTGTAGTGAGGTGAGGGTCGGTCTCTTCTGCCATGTCTCAAGTGAAACGGCAAGAGGAACCCATTACAAGTTGCACTAGAGGAGGTTCAGATTAGATATTAGAAAATACTTTTTTTTCTGAAAGACTGGTTAGACGTTGGAATAAGTTGCCCAGAATGGTGATGGAGTAACTGTCTCTGGAAGTATTCAAGCAGCATCTGGATATAGCACCTGGGGTTATGGTTTAGAGGTGATTATGGTGATGCTATGGTTGGACTAGATGATCTTTTGTGTCTCTTCCAACCTTGATGAATCTGTGTGATGATCCTGTATGATTATTTCTTGTGCCTTTCCCAGCCCATGGCTTGTATCTTATCTGTGCAGCCCTACATACCACCTGTGCATTCCATATATCTGAGATTGGCTTCCCCTGACTCCACCTACTATCTCCTGTCTTCAGTGGGAGTATACTGCTTCATTTGGTTGTTCTCTGTTAGAGACCATATCCATTTGCTAGCAAACATCAGACAACAAGGTCTTGGATTCTTATGGCAGGTGGACATAGTTGAAGCTGGAAGAATGATCATGGCAGGGTATAGATAGGTGTATTTTTAATTGGCAGAAAGTGAACAGACTTTAACAAACTCTAAAATGAGATGCCCTCCTTCAAGACTGACGTAGTCCTTCTATAGCAACCCTAGTTTGCAAATAGATCAAAACAATGTTCAAGGCCATCTTCTCTGGCACTCTTCAAAGGGATAAATACATTTCAAATATGGTTGCTGAAAATGATGACAAGTGGAATGACATTATATTGTTCAAAGTGCAACATTTCATACATGTTCATACATGCAGTGCAGCAGTTTTATGTTGGAAGAACTTCTTTGTTGAACATCATAGTTCACTGCTCAGGTGTAGCCCTCTCCTCCCTGTGGATTGTTTGCACATTGCAGAGGCTAATTCACTGGGCTTTCTGGTTTAGATTCTAGCCCAATGTTGCTAGTAAAAGCATCTAGTGAACATAATACAAGGCTATTAGCTGGGCTAAGGTGTGCTTGCTTTGATAAACTGACATTTGGAAATAGGTACTTAAGTCTGTACTTCTTTAGAAGTACAACTCCAAATCAAAATGAACCATGGTCTTATATAATATTATGGAAATAATGCAGATGCTTTCAGGTAAGCATCAAGAAAATCTACCCTAATTTGTATACATGAAGTGGTCATTTTTACAGCTATAGCATGGATTTTAAAGTGATAGCATATTAAGTTAAAACTTCAATGCTTTTAATCCTGTCATAACCTTATCTAGACTGAATAGAAAGGTGTTATTTACCTATAACTATAGTCTGCCGTAGCACACAACCATTTGAAATTTACGTGTAGCAAGTAGCAATGCAATTACAGTGTGCATGTCAGGGACTTTATACTGCAGAATGCTGGTGATATATGAGAGCTGTGAAAACTTGCATTTCCTAAAGAAAATGTAAAAGGCAACCCTTTGAAGCACTCAGAACCTTTAAACTTTGGTCAGTGCAGTCATGTGCTCATTCATTGGTGCTTCTTGGAAAACACCTCATAGCCTTACTGAGAGTATGGCAACATCAGCAAAAGGGCATCCCACCTCTCATCACTGCTGTTATAGCACGACCTTGGGTGCTTGGACTCATCAGAGAAAGATCAAAAGAAACTCTCCACAGACTGGCAATTTGTTTCAGGCATCCTGCAAATAGTTGTCAAGTCCCAGGCTTCAGTTCAAAAATCTCTGAAGTATGTGCTTCATTTTAAGCATACAAGCAGTGCAGCCTTTAATGCTTTTCTGAGCTGAGTGAGTGATGACTCAGTAAGCACTGATTTTTAATAGAGACAGAAATGAGCGTTTAGAAGTGCCTTTGGCACTGATGTATGCTTTTGAAATGGAAGGTGCTCTTAGGCCACAGGTAGATTCACAACCTGCCACAGGTGATGCTGTGTTGCACAGGTATTCTGTTCATTGCAATGCCATCTGTCAAGAAGAGGACCCCATATAATACTTTTGTTGATACTTTGAAAGGTAATAAATTGTATCTTCAAAAAAGATACTGAGGTGTTGGAAGTAACTTTGTCTAAAATGACTGATGCTGGCAATGATACAGATGCAGAGACCTCATGACTTCTCAGTCCTCATCAAGTCCTCTGTTCAGTGAAGTCTCATGCCTTTGGGGACAGAAATGGACACAGCACCAGGTAAGATGATGTGGGAAGAACGCCAAAGAGCCCTGTGGCATGTTCGTATCCGTATTTTTGATGTCAATACCAGTAAGTTAGTCACACTATCACTGCACAGAGAGACAGTTAGGTGGGTGATCTTACAGACCAATTCATTACAGAGCCATCATCTGGTGTCAGTTTATCATCATCACTCTAAAAGTGTGTCATTCATTTTCTTAAATGTCATCAGAAACTCAGCATAGAGTCCTACCAAAAATACATTGCAGATCTATAGTAAGGAACCATGGAAAAAGAAGATTTGGAGAGTGATTTGGGTTTCTTTAATTGCTTTTTCAAAATCTCTTGATTTAAGATATGACAAATAAGAAAAAAATAGAGACACACATTTTATTGTCTTATCATTTTCATTAATTTTTAAAGGAATGAATCAAAGAAATTGCTGAACAGAACCAGTAGCAGAGGTTATATGATTATGAGATCTAAGAGCCATTTTAATATTTAATTAGATCAAAAGGTTCTCATCACTAACTGTCTTTTAATGGCACTTGCCCTTCGTCTGGGTCTATGTGGCTGCCTGTTTCTAAGGGACTAACTTTTCTGACTTTTTAATGAAATACCTCACATGACAGGGGTGAAAGTGGTGGTTTGAAAATGTTTGATTGCCATGTCAGTTTTGGTTAAGATAAGATGGGAAACTGAGTATTTCCATCTCAGCATGTTGGTGTGTTCAGCTCTCCACATCACTGAGGAACTTCTCAGTTAGAGCTGATGAAAAATACCAAAGCACAGAGCCTTACAGCCACTCTCTCTACAAGAGAGAGAAACTGGAACACAGAGTAAAATGGGCCAAGTTGAGAAAAACACCTAAAAATGTGTATCCATTCTCTGTCAATGGAGTGTGCAGGAGTTGGGTCCACTTTTGAATTACTCTGAAACCTGTGCACAACAAGCTGTGTCGAGTCAGAAGCAAATCCACAGTGTATCCAGGAACCGAAATCGGGAGCCTTGCCTTTCATTTCTGTGAAGAAATACTCCCCTGTTGCTTGCAGGGTGATTATCCCGCTCTGCTCTGCACTGGGGAGGCCTCACCTGGAATATTTTGTGCAGTTTTGGGCACTGCAGTATAAGAAAACTATTAAGCTATTAGAGAGAGTCCAAAGGAGAGCAACAAAGATGGTGAAGGGCCTTAAGGGGAGGCCTATGAGGAGCAGCTGAGGGCACTTGGTCTGTTCAGCCTGGAGAAGAGGAGTCTGAGGGGAGACCTCATTGCAGTTACAACTTCCTCATGAGGGGAAGAGGAGGGGCAGGCACTGATCTCTTCTCTGTGGTGACCAGTGACAGGACCTGAGGGAATGGCCTGAGATTGTGTCAGGGGAGGTTTAGGTTGAATATTAGGCAAAGGTTCTTCACCCAGAGGGTGGTTGGGCACTGGAACAGGCTTTGCAGGGAAGTAGTCACAGCACCAAACTTGACAGAGTTCAAGAAACTTTTGGACGATACCCTTGGGCACATGTTGTGACTCTTGGGGATGGTCCTGTGCAGAGGTAAGAGTTGGACTCAGTGATCCTTGTGGGTCCCTCCCAGCCCGGGATATTCTCTGATTCTGTGAAGTCTGTGAAAGTTTTAGCATGACTTTCTGTTTCTATGAAGTCAATAGAGAGCATGGGCTTTTGGCACTGCACAGAATAGTGCTGAGCTCTCACAGCCATAGCTGTGCTTTGTATGCTATGCTAACACTGAGTTATTGACAAATAACTAGCAATGGGTGTTCTGTGGGATTTAGAAATAATGTGAACCCTGACTGAACTTCTGTTGTGTTTTCCTTCCGTTTGCTTTTTCAACATGAGAACAAGGAGGGCATTATTTATACAAGAAATGTAAAGTCCCACAAGGAAAAATGGTATTTTGAATTGGCAGAATCCTGAAAGGATAAATATGGTTTCATAAGTAAATACATTTTCAGACAGGAAAATGAGTTAATCAAAAGCTAGATGTCCTTGAAAAAGCTTGCTTTTTTTTTTTCTTTCTTTCTTTTTTTTTTTAAGTCTTCCTTGGATATATTTTCATATTGTCAGCTGTCATGATGCAAAAATAATTAGCGTATCTGTATATCTATATCAGAATAACCCAGCAGTTACACTATTTTAAAAGAACTTTCTTTATTGATGCGGTCCTGTCAGAATGGTACATGCCAGGAGCAATAAATTATTTAGAAGCTGGAAATAAGAGATTTTTAAAAATTGAAATTAAGTTTAGGAAACCTAAGTTTAAGGACATGTAGCATTCTGGGGAAAATTGAAATTGTCATAGAAGCTTTTAGAAAGACATTCATTCAGTGAAGGTCCCATTCAACATGAGTTGAATTGGGGTAGAGTTCATGTCTTACAGTTGTTTATTATCAAGTGAATACATCCAAAGGACTGTTTTGTGGGGTTTTTTTAAAGCTGTGTTGGACTGGGTAGTTAATGAGGAACAAAATAATTTGATGCATTAACTATGGAACTTAGAAAATATCATTTCTTTAATTCAATCAAAATTAGGATGTTAAACCGTACATGCAGTCAAACCACTGTGTTTTCATGGATTTCAGTTGTTGTCACTGAGTTCCTAGGAGAATCATTCAGTGCAGATTTCATTTAATAAATCTTTTTTAGTTTCTTGAGTTTTAAAATGGTGAGTAAAACTGGTCTAATTTAAGGTAGATTTGTAGTGTAATATAAAGCTTCCTGTTCCTTGGGTAGGATGTGCCAAGTAAACATTGAAGATTAGTTTGAACTTCAAAATGCCCTTTGAGATTTTGTTGAGAAACTTATTGTGGTACTGGGGGAAGAGGAGTTTGGACCATGAATTCCTATTCTTCAAAGCTCCTTAAAGTTAATGTTACCAAATGGGAAAAAAAGAAACCATGGATTCTCCTTGTTCAATGTCTTGACACTTCCTTGTGAGGATCTGAAGGAACTATTTCTGACTCTTTCATTTGTTTTTCTCAGGTTGGGGGTCACACCATGCTTCCCATTCGTTGGATGCCTCCAGAGAGTATAATGTACAGGAAGTTCACCACAGAAAGCGATGTTTGGAGCCTGGGGGTTGTATTGTGGGAAATCTTTACTTATGGCAAACAGCCTTGGTATCAGCTCTCAAACAATGAGGTGCGTGTAATACATTCTCAAACTGCATTTGGAAAGCTGTCACGTTAATTGTTGGTGTTGCTTCTCTGGAGAAGAGACTGCAACAGATTTGTTTAATAAAGGCAAACACTGATATCAGGTATTTTTTGTATTGTCATTAACTGTGTGGTTGAATTTCTTCCTTTTCACCCTTTTCTCCCCTGAGTGGATGGAAGGTGTCCAGGCAGAACTAGAACAGTTAGAATGTAGCTTTGTGCTTTATATAGAATAGACTCTGCTCTGGGTATTGAGAAAGACTATGAAGCAATGAAAAAGACCTTAGCTATCTCCTGAACAGATGTATCATACATGGTATTGTTGCAGAGTAATTGTCCATAACTATTCTTGAACAGATTGAAGCAATCTAGATATCTCTTGATTTCCAGGCAGCGACAAGTAAGAAGTTGAAAGTTTAACCTCCTTCTGAAATGAGGTGAGGTTGATAGATGGATAGAGAAATAAGGTATGGGATTAATTCCTTGCTATCATTCCCTTATATGTGGAAGGGGCAGCATGAGTGAACTTAATATGACTGAAGTTATTGCTTCTTGACCATTGCATTACAGTTATTTTTCCAGTTCGCTTAATGCTACTCATGCATCTAGCTGGAAATCCTAGAGCAGGCTGCAAGGCCACCAGTGAGGCTGCTGTGGTGATTAAAGTTAACTCCTGCGTGGATGAACTCCACATAGTTGGCACAACTGTGCTGATCCCTTCCCTGTGATTTCTCATAGGTTATTGAATGCATCACTCAGGGCCGAGTCCTGCAGCGACCTCGCACATGCCCAAAGGAAGTGTATGACTTGATGCTGGGCTGTTGGCAACGGGAGCCTCACATGAGGCTCAACATCAAAGAAATCCATTCCCTCCTTCAGAACTTGGCCAAGGCATCTCCAGTCTACTTGGATATTTTAGGCTAAAGCCTCCTAGCATTTCTTCTGGGCTGCAGGAATGAATGTGTTCAACTGCCGCTGAACTCCATTAAAATGTGTTCTTAACTTTGACAGTATTAATGACAAAGTTGCGGAGAAGCTTTCAAAGGGCAAGCAATGTGCACTTCTCCATCTGTAGACACAGTATTGACTTTTTAGACATTACTAAGATGTATCTTCTCTCTCTCTCTCAGTTTCTATCTTATTTTTTTTCCTTCTCTACTGTCTTTCTAATCAATTTGGCTTCTGCATTATTGTAACTCTGCATAGACAAAGGCCTTAAAAACCTGATCTGTTATATCAGCAGACTCTTCAGTTTGCCCACTACAACTAACAATGCCTTGTTGTATTCATGCCTTTGATGTGGATGAAAAAAAGGGAAAATATAATTGACTAAAACTTTGTGATTCCTGCAGTAGAGCTATTGGGAGTTTCTATAGATTCACCTCATGTTTTTGCTTCAGCCTATGGGTGGAAAAAGGAGACTGATGTTCTCCATATGAAGAATGTTCTTTACAGAGATAAAGCCAGATGGAATGAAGACATTCTTGTGTGATAACACTATCTGGAGAAACTTGAGAATCAAGTGGCAACCAACTCTACAAGAAAACACTGAAATGATTTGATGGAAGGCAAGAGGGGATCTAGCAATTTCCCTGAAGAGTCTTTTGGAGGACTAAAGGATTGTTTAAGGAGGTGCTTTGCCAGCACCATTCATTGCCAGAATCAAGTAAAATGGAAAAAGATGCTGCCTGCACTGCAGGCAATTGTGTTACAATATGACAAACTAAACACATGCCCTTATTTTGTGTTCTGGTAGGATATTGTCATGCCACTGGTGTAAAAATGTTCTCCAGCTAGTCATTTTCAGTAAAGGCTGAGGCTAAACTTACTTATGTACAGTATTAATTTCAGGATCACATGCTGAAACTAAGGATTTTGATAAGATAGGAGGAGCTATAGATGCTGGGGCAGACGTATCCTATACTGTGCTTGTCCAGCAGCATATTACTTCCTTCCTTAATCCCTTTTTTTTTTTTTTTTTTTTTTTACCTTTCATTTNTTTTTTTTGACCATGCCAGTAAAATTGTGCATGGTCTTTGTCGATTAATGCCCTTTGTGCAGAAATGATCACTCATCTTGTAGTACACCCTAGTAGGCATAGCAAACTCATAACAATATAACTTATATTTCATTAGAAGGGGCTAATGGAGGACATTAGCCATGTTAAAATGCCTTTACAATGTTACAGATACTATAGGCTGATATAACATGAATAATCTAAAGCACGGAGATCACTGGTTATGTTTGAGACATAGCAGGGGATAAAGATCTCTAGAGAAAACAAATTACTCTGTGGTTATGGCTTGCTATTCAGAGTGCAAATATTCTGAGCTCAGCACCATGTTTGTATTGGTACTATTGCTGTCATAACCAACACTCACATTTTCTTAAATAATTTATTTTTGTTTGGATTGGCATTGTATGTGTACAACATTTGCATGGCCACTGTGTTGATAACAGCTGCATGGGCATACCTGTTGTTTTTCAAACTAGAAGTTGACAATTTGAAATTTAGAGTTAGGATTATTTTTAATATGAATTCTTACAAATGAAAACCTACCTTACCTATTCCTTGAGACTTTTGCCTCCCTCTGTGAGGGGGCGTTATTGCAAAAAAAGTGATCTTTCTTTCCATTTTCTCTTTTTATTATTTCTTATTGATATGAGCCAGATCAAAATAGTTCATCTTCGTGTTGGGGATATTTTATTTAATAAATTAAGCATTTTATTTTTGTAAGTGTTCCCATAGCACATTTAATATATAATTTGCTTGCATGTATTATTTATTGAGGCACTTTAAGTTTTTCCTTCCGAAGCTTTTAGAGCTAGCTTATAAAGATTCTGAACATTTTCAGAAGAAAACAATTCACTGGACACTGATGAAGTTTTACCCTTCTCAATGTCATTGAAAAGGCAGCATTACAAATAAACATGACAGTGTAACTATAAAGCCATACTCAGTATTTCTTTAATAAACTAGATGTTATTTCTTAACCGCTACTGAACTGGAAACATAAAAAGCCAGAGGAAGATTCCTACAAAATGGGCCTTAAGATTTTATCTAGACTGTCTTGGAGTTCTCACAGAAAACTAGATAAAGACTGAGCATCCAGTGAAACCCATTCTCTTGAGAATATGAATGTTGTGTTTTAGAGGAATTTGACATTTATTTGTTGTTTTCAAAATAACAGTGGTGGGAAAGAAAGATCAAAGTCCTCTTACTGTGCAGTGGGAGGAAGGTGCAGGTGGTGGAGGGGGCTGCTTAGTTTCTACCTGTATATTCTGTCTTAGTTTCTTGTGAGCTGAAGAAAAAGGCATCTGAGATGATGCTTCTACTGGAAAAGAGGTTCCAGCCCAAGCGCAAGCAGGTGTGTTTTGCAAGCACTGAAAGAATGTATACCAAAAATAACCACAAAACCCTGAAAATGTACTTAGTGGCATCTTCTTTTTGATTTACTAGTGAGAATTTTAGAGTCTTTTCAGAAAATACATAGTGTTAAAATGCATTGTGCAATAACATAGCAGTACGTTAAACTTCTAGAGGACCAAATGTTCTACAGAGCCACCAGTATGGATAAGCTTGACCTATATCATTAGTGTTCTTACTAGTGCATAAAATGTATAATCACAGTGAAAAGCTATAAACTGTAGCTATACATAGTTCGCATTTGTTGAAAAGGTGGGTAAGTGTAGCAGAACAAGCAGAGAAGAGGAACAAGTATGTTCAAATGACAATGAAGGGTGAGTATATGTGCGTATTCATCATACTTGCACTGCCAGGTAAATCATGTACACAGTAAATATGACAATCAGGCTCATTTAAAAAGTTTCTCTGGACTGTGCTATGAACTGATCATATATATAATATATATAATATATGTGTGTTTGCATATGGCATATATATATATACACACATAACATATACATGTATGCCTATGTCTGTTGTATTTTATTTATATATGTGCAGACATGCATGCACATTATGTATGGGCTGTGTGTATATGTATAGATTTACATACACCTGTGTTATTACAAAATATTATTAGAGTGCTATTAATAAATTGATAAAGTCTGCTGAGTAACAAATTTTTTTTCTTTTGATATTTCTTTTTCTATGTTTGTAAGATTCAACTTTCTAACTGGTGTGCAACAGAGGCAGTGCTAGAATGCCAGAGATACAACAACAAGCACTTTTCTTCCCCAGATGATTGCATAAAAACATATCATCCATTCCCATCTCACTTGTTGATTTCTTGCAATGAAATGAGCAGACAAGCTTCTAAGCTCAGAAAACAGAGTTTGTTTTGCTGTCATTTCTGGGTTTGTGCTACTGTAGCTCCATTAGCATTTTATACTTGTCTGCAGTACCAAATAATTCTACAAATGATCTGGACTAATCAAACTGCAACATGACTTGTAGAACAACGAGATTGCCAACATTCTGGAGTAATAATATTAGCATTCACCACACTCTGTCCTTCACTCTCAGTAGATCCGCAGAACTCAGAACTGGCCATGGAAAACTGATACTTGTAAAGCAACAGCATCTCATAATGCCTGATGGACTGTACCCTTTTAAAAAGGACTGCATTCATTTTGATCTGTAAAACAATATATCTATATATTGTCTGCAGTTTAATAAGTAACTTTTTTTTCCTCCTCTTCCTTTTTTGTCCTTTCTTGCTATTTTTTTATCACTGTCTTTCCCTCTCTTTTCCTGTCCTTCCTTTTCTCCTTTTTTCCTTTTTTATATTCCTTTCTCTCATTCTCTCTCTTTCTTTCACTATACCCTCCTCACCTTTATAAGAGATTGTGGTTGGTGTAGACTTGAAAAATACTTTAAAAAGAAGTAACCCAATAAAGTTATTAGGTCGCTGGATGACTAAGGTATAATGCATATGTGCTAGAACTAGTCCATGTNAGTCCATGTTTGGATTGTTGCAGCCGATAACTGAATTTCAAGTACTGCTATTAAATGTGAGGGAGTCAGGAGAGACTGGGGATCATGTCAGGATTTCTAATCAGAGATCAAGGTTTTAATAGCACAGGAAGTTATATTTTCTTTTTGTGAGGGCTGGGATGAACCACTGCTGCTTTGAATAAGAGGTCCTTTAGAGCCTTAGTTAAAACACCTTTATTTGTGTGGGGTGGGGGGATGTGCTACATTCATCACAAATATGAAGCAAAAAAAAAAAAAAAAAAAAAA
>VWZG01011796.1:0-14108 GCA_013396735.1 Grallaria varia | reverse complement strand
GCATCTTGGCTGATTTCAAAGTGATGCCTAGGTATCAGTGTTAAAAGTTTTGTTTGTGAATCATGTGATCAGCTTCTCTCAACATGACATGGAAAGTCTCTTGTATTACAGTGTATTTAATAAAAACGATGTCTTACAATAAACAATGTCCTCCAAAAGAAAGATAAAATGATTACTTTAAAACACTAAAAATTTCATGAAGTGTTTTGTGCTATATTCTGTTGTTTGAATGGCTTTGTTTACCTCCATTCTTTTTAAAAAGGATTAAGTGAAGGAAAATTTTGATGTGCTTATAAACATGGCATTTTTCCCCTCTAAAACTCTGAAGAAAATAAAGATCACTAAACTTGTAGTTCATGAAAGAGAAGACCCCTAGTAACAGGGCAGAGGAATAGTCAATCTGATGGCAGACTCATTTTTTAGTTTTTGTTTTCCAAATGAAGGTCCTATTTGAATACTTACTCATTTGGGAAGCTGGCATCAAATCCCAGTTTACCTTCTAGGACAAGCAGGCATTCAGGTGTTTTCTGACTCCTAAAAGTGTCCCTCAAACCATGGCCATGTTGAAAATGTAGTTTGTTCTTTTTAACTTGTATCAGTCTAGATTATATTGTGAAGAAATACAGCATTAAGTCCTTAGAGGACATAATTAAGATTCATGGCATGGAGTGTTTTGACATCCATAGGAAGGTTCAACAACTTAATTAAAGATCCCTCCACAAGTTGTTGATCTAAACTAAACCCTTTAAGGTCAGAATAAAACAATATGAGCTACTTTATGAACGCTTGTGGTTCCTGTCAAGATTGAGCTCACGATAAGCACTTGAGAAGAAGCCTCAGCATAAAACCTGTTCAAAACTGAAAATGTGGTTGGACCACAGTAAAATATTTGTTGGCCATTCGTGCTCATATTAGAAATGCCTTATCTGCTTTCATGGTAAAATGGATGCCTTCTGGACTCAATGGGTTGTTGCCATCCCAAAATGAAACACCTTGCTGCAGGCAACTGGTTACAATGAAGTATGTTTGTCAGCAACAAGAGTTTCAGAAACCTCCAACACTGAACCTGTATAAGCATCACCCAGTAGTCCCAGCAGCGCAGGCACAACAGCCTTCACACCCTTCCTTACCATTGCCTTTCCCCGTGGACTTTTAAGGCTAGGGGCCTCTTTATGGCTGCTTTGTGCCACAAGACCCCCTCAGCAGTACACTCAGAATTTTTGCTGCGTTTCAGCAGGGCAGGTAGTTATCTCTCCTGTGCAGCCCAGCCCCCTCAAGACTCCAGCTTGAGTTTCTCTCCCCAGCAGCCATCCTGCCTACCCACAGAGTCCCATAGCTCCTCTGAGCTCATCCCACATGGGCCCTTGGGCACGCATGAGTTGTTCATACATGGATACCCTGCTCATCTCTGGTTGAGGGAGGAATGTTTTGTGTGTTCTGCATTTCCCATCTGGGTGTGGCTCTGCAGCATGCACAGAGCAGAGGTTCAGTTTAAAAACAATGGCTGATGCCATTTTTCTTGTCTTCTGTTCACTAAAACTGTAAGGGTGTAGTTAGTTCAGGTGGCACAAGAGGCTTAGGGAAGACTAATGAGGCTGATAAGCTTCTTGATGCTTATTCAACTCAAAACTTGTCTAACTTGGTAGCCTGTTAAAGTTGCTTGTGCACAGCTCAGCAAAAGCCTTCAGCATCCAAAGACCTGTCAGCTCACCTGTGCCTGCCTCCTGCATAAAATCTGTGGCGAGTTGTGAAGCACTGAACAGGTCAGCAAGCAACGTGCAACACAAGTCCTGCACCAGCTTCTGCTCTGTCTCAACAAACTTCCACAATTTTTTTCATGATGAAGAAGTCTCTGTGTTAAATAGTTCATGTAACTGGACAATTATCTTGATCTTGTATTACTTTGAAAGTGATTCACAGTGCCTATTGATTACTCATATTAGTATTTTTAATGGCTCTAAAAATTTATATTTAAAACAGTGAGAAAGTTTATGTTATGGAAAAGACTTAAGGCCCTGTAACGGACCAAAAAAAAAAAAGTTTTGGCTGTACTTGGGACAGGGCTAGGCAGTCTCTACTAAACTGGCCCACAGGTTTGCTTACCAAAGCAGCTTATTGGTATTCGTCATAGACCATTGGTTGTGGGAAAGAAAGAAAGAAAGAAAAATATTTGAAATAATCACCTGTAGAAATACCCAACTCATTTCTATGCTAAGATCCTTATGCTTCAACCTCTTGAGCATGGACTGATATGGATAAAGAGTTCCTTCAGCAACTCATGCCTTTTGAGGGCTGAAGATTTTAAGGATCAGGTCTATTTTTATCAGTGATACAATGAAGAATTGTAATTAAAAGGACCATAAGCAGAACAACAGCGGAGTGGAAAAACAATTGCTTTACTTTCTTGAACTGATAATCACATCATGCAAATAAACGTGAAAACAATTTGAGCTAAAACTCAGCCTAGACCACAGATTAATAAGAATGTTAAGAACAGAAGAGCTGGTGCTCCTTCTGGCTGGGATCTGTATTAAATTTAATACAGGGGAAGTAAAGATGGATGGGGAAGTTCAGTGAGTATGTGAGACAAACCCTGTTTGTGCTGTAAATATTAGGTGTATCAGCTTCTCTGTCCCACTGTCTGACAAATAAAACAGATACTTGGCAAATTATTTACACATATTTTGGGCACTTCCAATATGGAAGATGTTTCTAGGCCTAGCAGTTCTTTGTAACAATACAATGACTGCTAGTCTCATGGAGGTTCTAGGTCTGCCACTCTATTATCCTGATTTTTGCTTTTATGTTTCTTCTGAAACAGTTCATTTAAATACATAAAAAGTGATACTTCTTTTTAGTGTGTTACAGCACAAACAGAGCCAACTTCAGCATTCATTAACATAAGTTCTGCAGCTAGCCAGTTAGAAACTGTCAGGAATGACTAAGTAATCTATTGGTGATTAGAAGAGAATGGGAATATTGATTGACACAGGTAACTTCCAGGGTAACACAGGTCGTTCTTTGGAAGGTTGAGGCTGCAGCAGTAATGACAAGGCATTTATCGTCTTCTTCACAGTCTGAAACCAATTTACAATTGGTTTATGATAGCTGATCAAAGGGGAAAAAAATCCACTATCCAGCACTTTTCTGTTGCCCTTCTAGCCAGTGCTACTGGCCCTGGACCTGGGTAACACTTAAATTGAAGCTCTTTTCTTCTCCACCATGCATTGCCGGGTCAGAACCTTACAATCTGTCAGAGATGTTCAACTTCATCCTTGAAGCAGAAGGTTCCTTGCCATTTGGTTTTGCACATGTAAGTGTCCTCTAATTTCTGTGCCCTGTAGAGACTGCAGATGCTCTTTATATGTGTGAGGGTGGGTGACCAGTATGCTTATTCCATGCAACAGAGAAGAGAAAAAAACCACGTAAGTGGGAGCCAGCCCAGCCTGCACAGCTGACAGAAGATGAACTTGTGGTCTCCAGCCCCTAAACAGTACCGAAAGCCCGTGGTATCTGCTGAGGAGGAACATAGGAATGTCTCTTATCCTCCAACACAGATGTTTCCTGCTTCCTTTATGGCCCGAAGTACATAAGGGATAGACCAGCTGCAGCATGGGTGTCCCACAGGAGAGACCACAGCCTGTGGACCAGGGAGTCGCTGTCCTCAAGTGCCTGAACTGATTTGGTTTATGCATGTCCACATCCTGGCGGAGGTGATTATCAGAGGAGAGTGACCCCCAACAGATAATGATTCCCTTTCACTGGCAAACACTGAGTCAAGTGCTGACAGTTAAGTATCTGTCCTTCTGCAGTGAATTGGCAAAGTCCTATGGGATGCTTGTGGAGACAGTGTGGTGTATCTCCAGCATGAGCAGGGGGTGTGTGGCTGTGGTCAGCCTGAAGCCTCTAATCCTCCTTGACTCCCTCCTGTGACTTCTGTATTATCCCAGATTGATGCTGTAGAGATAGAAGGAAGGACCAGCACACTTTCACTGAAGCAAGCAAAGAGCTGAGCATGAAATGGTCTTGATCTTAGGCAAGCGGGAAAAGATGCCAATGACTGTGATGAGAATCACATCTCATTCTGTCCATCAGAAACACTGTGCACACGACTGCCCACACTCCCATATTCATGTGCTGCCATGGCATCAGAGCACCCAGCCAGCAATGGGATGGCCATGAGGGCTGCAGTTCTGCCTGTCTTGACACCTATAGGCTGGTGCTTGTTACAAAGGGTGCGTCTCCTCTGGAGTACACCCTCTGTTTTGGATGGACCTGCTGGATGGGAGGTGCCACTCATTTCCACTAAGGAAACCTGATGTTTGCTGTGCAGAGGGCTAGTGACCAGCCTTGTCCCTATATCTTGGTCTTGGCCATTTTTTGGGTGCCTTGTGCAGTTGCTTGCCTTGCCCCAGCTGGAGGTGTGCTAGCACAGAACTGGATGACTCCTGGCCCTGTGCCAGGAGGGAGCAGCTCCCTGGCCTCACCTTCTCTCTGCAAGACATTGTCTAGCTTCTCCTATGAATGGCAACTGATAAATCATTCAGTACTTTAGCTCTGTAGTTTTAAAGATCTTGAGATTGAAACACCAAAATACCTGTCCTAGGTATATTGCACGAATTTAATCTATTCACAAAGGAAGGAGTGATATACCTTGTCCCAGAGAGCAAGCATTCCTTGAAGGCACAAGCAGCCAATCATCTTTCACTGAATTGTCTCATCCCAGTGACCCCCTGGATGACAGCAGCAGTATTCGTGACTGTGTACATCACCATTTTGGTGGGAAAGCCTGCTCAGCCTTGTGTGTTCCTGCAGCTTTTTCTGTGGTTGGTTTTGAGAGCCAGCACACTGGTGCGTAGACAAATCTACTGGCAGGGCCATGGCCAGAGTGGCATCAGGTGGACAGAGGTGCAGTCCTTTGCTCCTCATGCAAGCCACTGCTTTTGCTGCAGCTGATGGCTGTTTCTATAACTGGCTTTTTATTCATTATGCAGTTTTTTTCAACACTTTAGTTAGTCTATTAAGAGCAGTGTTGACATCCCCAGCTTCTACAATTAACATTTCACAAAAAATCACAGCTGGGATTGGCAAGCCTTTAGGAGACAAAGTAAGACAAACATATAGATCTCATATTCCCTGCTCACCTCTCACCCCTCATCCCAGAACATGGGGGTTTTGGTGCAGTATCTGTCTTCCAGCTCTTCTGAGCTGTTACACAAGAAGGTGTGTGCAAACAATCCATTGCAAACTTAGGTCATCGCTTTCCACTTTTGGGGTTTTTTCCCCCACTGCTTTGTGATTTGGGGAATTATATGGACAAATGTAATTTGCTTCAGTTGTTTTCAGCAACCCAGAATATAAAGGTGCTTGGATGAAGGAAAGGAGGTGGAGAATAAACGAGGTGCCTTCAATATCACAGAGTCCACTAAATAAATATGCACTTCGCATGGTTAAAATAACACCTATTGGCAATATTTGTTGTTGGGTTTTTTGCACTGTGAGGTTAATGACTCTGGCAAGAGCTGAGGGATCCACAAGCTGATACAGTGTGCTTTTGGCTTACCTTGTGCTGTAACCTCACAGATTTTCATGCTAGGCAACCATGAAAGGATCAGTCCGCAACACAAAGCTGATACTGCAGGTTATACCATTTTCCCAAGCTGTGCAAAATTCTCTTGTACCATCATATACATTGCTTAGTGGCTGTTTTTAGACTAGATTTGCTGCTAAACAGCTATGTGGGTGTGACTCAGGGCAGAGTCCAAAAAAGGCTTTCCCAAGCCAAAATTGCCCATGAGGCAAATTTGGCGGCCAGCTCTTTTTGGACAAAGGTAACATTCTCCTTAGAAAGGCAGAAATACAACAAATGAACATGATAATTCTTAGATCTCAGCACAATTAGCAGCATACAGCTGCAGAACTGGCAATGGGGGCTATAAAACCCAAAGCATCAGAGGGCTGTGCTGTTGGGCAATGGGGATGTCTTCTTGGATCCTCTCCAGGGATCAAACCCTGCTGTTGTTTTGCCTTCCAGAAGTCAAATCGTGGTGCTCTCCATGGAAAAATTGTGACACTAAAAGACTTGGGAGAGGATTAGATAACCTCATGGCAGACTAAGAAATCAAACCAGAGCCAGCCTGAAAATCCCTAAAATTGACAGTCTTTAGCGGTACCGTGAAATGGTAGCAGAGCTGTTACACATAAAGTGAGAACATGCTAGTAAAAGACAGAAAAGTGCACCTGGTGTTGCATTCATCTTACTGGCTATTTGGTTACCTGCCATATTATTGACGGCAGTGAGCAACACTGTCAGATCAACGTAACCTTTCCATGCTGTAATCATGCTCTTTAAAACATAGCAGTGATTAAATCTATGTGGGCAGCCAGCATCTTGAAAATTTGTTGTGTTCTACCTTAAAAAGACACCACCAACTGCCACCTTGCCTCCATTCTCACTCTGCAGTGGGTGATGCCCCAGTGAGCAGAACACTGAACACAAGACATACACATCAGATTGTTTTATAGTGATGCTTAGAATGAGGTTACTACTGGCCACCTTTGTCTCATTGGTTGCCCTGTTGCTTTGAAAGAAAGCCTTTGTCAAGAGAGATGAGTTACCATGGCAGTGCCTCTTAAATAGCACGAATTCAACACACATTAATATCTGTACAATAAATACAATAGAATACTACTTATAATGCATTATTTTGCATTCGTTGGGTGGTAATTTGTACAGAGGGCTGCAACTAATTCTTATTCATTGAATTATTGGAAAGTAATTCTTCAAATGGGAAATGCGGTGTACTTGGGAAGGAATGAAACATCACAGCCGAGTGATTAAAAAGACAGAGCTCCAGTTGTTAAAATAGAGCTGCTAATGAGGTTGCTTTTCATGGAGTGGATGATTTAGCCATACTAAATCAGGCCCATACTTTCAGAGAAGCGAGAACTTTTAAGGGTTCTAACAAGACTGGGTTTTATTTTGCAGGAGATTATGCTTGGTATTTCCTGATTGATGCAAGACCTCAGTAGATCAGGACACATGGTCAAAAGCCAGACAGAGGGAGTTCAATCATGTTCCCCTCCCTGAGATAAGAGGTATTAAAAGGCAATTAGAAAACCAACACTATTTACTCAGCTGTGAGACTGAGGCTGAGATGTGATGCATTTCACACTAAGGCATGGGTCGTCCTGGTTCGGAAGGTCTTGTCAGCCTACAGGGGAGCTGAGGGGCAGGGAGGCAATGATAAAGCCCAAGGAATGAATGAAAGCCTGGCCTTGGCTTTTTACTCTCAGGCCCATGGGTGCCCATACAGGACCATTAGGAGCTATGAGTTTTCTGTGTTCTTACCTCTGAAATCAACATTTTGAATTCTTTCCACTGCTTACCATTCTTTGGGGGAATACCTGCAAATATTTTGCTTTACAATGACCCAGTACAGATTTTTGCAGTCTTGTTACTCTGTGCTGGGAAGCCCCTGCATTCCACTCAATTGACTCTGACATGCTGAATCTTTCACTATAGAAGTACGAAGTTCAAGCTCTTCTGTTGTTTTGCTTATTTGAGCGTTATGATTTTTTTTTTTCTTTTAAAGAAGAATGTGTATCATGCTTTGCGATTTGTAGAGATCCTGATAAACTGATTTTCTGGTTCAGTGGTTCACTGCTCTAGATGACTGAGCAGGGGAAGGAAGGTTGGTAATTAATATTTATTGGGAAACCTTTTCCCTTTCTTTAGCAATAAGTGGTAAAAATTACTTTGATGCAATCAATGAGACTTGCAAGAGATGAATTTATGTTTAGATGCCCTGATACTAGCCTACATGATTTGGTTGAATGAGTGTGGGGATGTTGTTCAACAAATTCTCTGTTCATTTCCTCATTCCTCATGTGAGTATCTGCTGTGCTGAGCTAACACACGCATATAAACTTGACATCCTGAAGACAGGATGATTTTCCTGGCAGTACTTTTGAAGCCAATTCTATTTGTTACATGCACAGTGATTAGCATTTACAATTACATATGGTGCCACTGAACAAGCTCAGAGAGCCAGTACTGTAAGAACTCTGCCTCTTGCATCTTAACTGATGTCTGCCACAGCAGTATGCCCAGGAAAAACCTGCTCACATACATTCCTTGCATTATTATATCAGTTCATGCAGTTAGAACCAGAGTTTGGTAGTTACATTACTCATAAAAAGTATTTTAAATAAACTAATATGTGAAAAAAGGTATCAGTGATATTGTTAATTATTGCCTTTAATTTGCTGTTGTCAAAAAATGTGTTATTTTGGAGAAAAAAATTGTCACTTCTATGCAGTTTTATAACAGAGAAAAAAAATAACAGCTATATGAAATACAGCAAAATACAGCCATGCCCTTGGAACAAACAATACAAGGTTCAAGAAAACAGAAGTGAATTGTTTCAGCTGTGTGCACAGAAGAACTGGAAATAGAGTAATTCATGCTGCCTTTCAATCATTTCATTACATGAAAGTTTATAGTATGTGCTTAGTCTTCAAGAAAAGCAAACCATCCGCCCATGTTTCCTTATGGTTAAGTGGTCAGCTAGAGTTGCAGCTGACTGGGAATGTGGGGAAAATAAAAAGGGTTTTTTCAAATATTTTAATGGCAATAGGTAGTATAGAAATATCATTGGCCTGTTACAGGATAGGGATGGTCACCTCACACACAGGGACAGAGACAAGGCAGGGATGTTTAAAGCTTTCTTGTCCTCCATCTTCAACACGGATTACAAGTGGGTTTCTGTGCCCTGAGATGGAGGACCTCGGATGTGAGAATGACCAATTCTCAATCACACCTGAAATTTTGTGGAATCGGGTGCTCCAGATGGATCCCTACAAAATGATAGGGCTTGATGGGATTCATCCAAGAATTCTCAAAGACCTAACTGATGTCATCAGACAACCTCTCTCAATAATTTTGAGCAGTCCTGGGAATCCAGACAGGTCCCAGCTCACTAGAAGCTGATGAACATTGTCCCAATTTTAAAGAAGGGCCCCAGAAACTACAGGCCTGCCAGTCTCATTTCAGTGCCGGGTAAAGTTATGGAGAAGATTATTCTGGGAGGTATTGAAAGACACCTGAAAGACAAAGCTGTCACTGACCATGGCCAGCACAACCTCATGAGAGGAAAGTCCTGCTTATCAAACTTGATTTCCTTCTATGTCAAGGCAACCCACCTACTCCAATAAGGGAAGCCAACTGATGTGATCCTCTTGGATTTCAGTAAAACTTTTCATACTGTCTCTTACAGAATCTCTCTGAACAAAACGTCCAGCACAGCTGGATAAACACATCATGTGGTGGGTGAGCAACTGGCTCAGGGGTTGAGCACAGAGGGTAACAGTGAATGGGTTGACATCAGACTGGTGACCTGTCACCAGTGGGTTCCACAGAACTCCATCTTGGGCCCTGTGCTCTTCACCATCTTCATCAATGACTCGGATGCAGGACTGGAAGGGATACTGAGCAAGTTTGCAGAGGATACAAAACTGGGAGGAGCTGTTGAGTCCCTCAGAGGCAGGGAGGCCTGGAAAAATTAGAGGACTGGGCAATCACCAATCATGTGAAGTTCAACAAGGGGAAGTGCCGGATTCTGCACCTGGTATGGGGCAACCCTGGATGTTTGTACAGGCTTGAGAATGAGATGCTGGAAAGCAGTGCCATGGAAGGGGACCTGGAGGTCCTGGTTGATGGCCAGTTGGATGTGAGTCAGCAGTGCCCTGGCAGCCAGGAGGGTCAACCATGTCCTGGGGGGCATCAGGCACAGCATCGCCAAGGGAGGAGATTGTCCCGCTCTGCTCTGCACTGGGGACGCCTCACCTTGAATATTGTGTGCAGTTTTGGGCATCGCAATATAGGAAAGTTATTAAACTCTTAGAGAGTGTCTGAAGGAGGGCAACGAAGATGGTGAAGGGCCTTGAGGGGAAGCCATTTGGGGAGCAGCTGAGGTCACTTGGTCTGTTCAGCCTGGAGAAGAGGAGACTGAGGGGAGACCTCATTGCAGTTACAACTTCCTCGTGAGGGGAAGAGGAGGGGCAGGACCTGATCTCTTCTCTGTGGTGACCAGTGACAGGACCAAGGGAATGGCCTGAAGTTGTGTCAGGGGAGGTTTGGTTTGAATATTAGGAAAAGGTTCTTCACCCAGAGGGTGGTAGGGCACTGGAACAGGCTTGCAGGGAAGTGGTCACAGCACCAAGCCTGACAGAGTTCAAGAAGCATTCGGATGATACCCTTGGGCACATGTTGTGACTCTTGGGGATGGTCCTGTACACAGGTAAGAGTTGGACTCAATGATCCTTGTGCATCCCTTCCAGCCTGGGATATTCTCTGATTCTGTGGTTCTGTGGTGGTCAGACAGTTTTTTAAGGTCTGGCAGAGCTTTTTTTTGAATCTGTGGAAATCTACTTGTGCTTTTCAGAGGGCTCTTAATCTGACTCATGTGCATACGGTACATTCACATACCCTATGCCTGTAAAAAGCTCCCAATAAATGTAAAGATTCAGCCAAAGAGAAATACTGAGACACTCTAGACATGAAACTATGGCTCTCCATAATTCTGAGACAGTGACCACTTGCTCAGTTTCTCATCATGTCCATCAGCCATGCAAGCACCAGTGTAGGTAGGAACAGAGAAAGAGAAAATACCATTATATCCCTGAGTAAATCTTTACTTCTCAAATGCCACTTGTATCTCAAATGGTACCGTAGAACTGGAGACAATTCAAAGAAACACCTCGAAGAAAATCCAGGTTGTGGCATCAGCTGTCATGAAAGAAATGCTTCAGTAGCATAATAAATACAGTCCTAAGTCTTCAGACCTGAGGAGGTTAAAATGAAGAACTGGCAAATCTGAAGTGGCATGGTGAAGGTGAATACAGCACGACTATACATATTTTTTTAAGACGCAAGTGCTGAGAGAAATCAAAAAAACAAAACAACAACAAAAAAACCCAAACCAAAATAGGAGCATGCTCTGGAAGCAACCGGAGAAGATACCCCTCCAAATAGGCAGTGTAGTTGCATAACATTGCCAAAGATTCTTGCAGGCACCAGGATTAAAAATGGTTTCAGAAATGGCTGGAGATACCATTGGAAGAAAAATCTACCAAAAAACTTTAAAATGTAAGACATCATCACTCTGAGGAGGTACCACAGCAGTCGGTTTACAGCCAACACGAGACTGGAAAAAGATTCTGGTTATTATATGTACCTCCTGTCCTTGCCTTCTTCTCCATACACCTGCTCCAAGAGGCTCCTGGTATCAGGAGTCCTTTGGCCTTTCAGGACACAACATTCTCCTCTGATTATTTGAATGCAGCCATGACTTTCAGCAGTAAAATTTCTGACAATAGGAGTTTCATATGTATTGCAAAGTATTAATTGCAATACTATCAATGTTCTTTAGCATCTTTAGTATCTGGCAATATTGTTTCTGAAGTGAAATCACTTCTCTTTTTCTTTAAATATGGATATTTTTGTGATGAACTAAAAAGAACTGACATGTATTCAAACAAACTCAATCTTAAATAAAAACTCATCTCACTAAAATAGAGTCCTTATTTTAACTTCTTCCACTATTGAGCACTCCTTACATTTTTTGTGATTTTTTTATAACTGTGTTCCTCTTTGCTGTTTTTTCCTCGTATGGAAGGTGCCTAGGAATTTCTGGAATCTGTAGTGAAAATGACTGTAACAATAGGCAATACACAAAGGACACAAAGTGATGGAAAAGAAAAATTTGTGCTCAACACTTTTCAGTTATCACCTGCACATTTTCACTGAGATTACCCAGATGCTCAATTCCTATTCCCTGAGTGACTTAAAAAAAATATCAATCAGGTGTTTCTTGTACCAATGGCAGGTTCTAGTCCTCAAGTTTTTTGAGGCAACTCAAAAATAATGGAAGTACATTGATGATGTAAGTGACATCAATTAAATAGTTCCTTTATTAAAAGTCAGGTGAAAAAAAAAAAAAGGCTGCATATTGTCTGATCTTTGTTCAGGCGCCTGTGTTGCTTCGCTATGGTCCGCCAAATCTCCCAGGATGAAGGTCTTTGCTGCAGGTAGTACTGTCACTACTGTCCTAGATTTCTTAACACAAGATGATCCAAAGCTTTCAAGGACTAAGTGCAGAGAACTGATTGCTTATGTGCTGTATATATCTTTATAAATACCTGTCTCCATAGTATGTGAAATGGGAAAATGCTGACATTCCTATGCAGGGATGAACAGGACAGCTCATCATTATCTACACTTTTAGCTTTTTAACTAAAACTGCATCTTCTCTTAAACTACTACATGTTTATTCGTGTGGGTTTTTATGCCACTGTAGACTTATCTCTAAGACAAAATAAACAAAACACTGTGTTTTCCTAAAAACTGGTAAGTCGGGAATAGAAAGAAATATTTAAGCTATTAATTCCAAAATAAAATTGTCTTCAGAATTATTGAAAATTAATGATTTAGAGAAATAAGAATGAAAAGGAGCAAATCCTAAAAATCCCCAACAAAACTTTCTGCAGGGTGTTTCTACCGTGCAATAAAACCAGAATGAGTAAAAACAGTGAGTAAACAGAATACTCATCATTATCTTTAAAAGTTAAACAAAGTTTAAAAACCCACAGAGTCATAAATAACAGCCACTTCCCTGATGTTTCTGAAGATGTTCTTTGGATGAGAGCTGAAAATAGAGGCTTACACTGAGAATGGCCAATTCACTGGTGGGCATGATGTTGATCTCAGTGCATCAGACAGAAACAAACACTATAAATGAGCAAAGATTTTAGTCTGTAGTGGATCCTAAACTGATTATGGGGGATAATGTAATTAATAGATAGCCGAAGGGAGTGAGGACAAGTAGGCCTTATGCCACAGGAGAACATTTTAAAATCATCTGTTTTCCAAAAGTCATTTAATGGATTGGTTGACACAAATGTATGGTAAATCCCACTAATTCTTCTGCAAAATACATAGCTTCTTTCAAAGGAAAATGGCATCTTGATGTTCATTTAGGCTGAGTTTGTTTTGCTTCAGAAACACTTGAGCAAGAGCTTTGCTTATTCTTGATGCTTTTGTGGTCTTCTCTTCTTCCGTCTTCTTTGCTCAGTTGTGTTGAGCTCTGAGTTTAGGGGTTAAATAAACACAAAAAGTAGATGTAAGAGAGCATGATGAATTAGAAAAACCAGAGGTTATAGATGCAGAAAAAGGAGATGTGGCAGTCCATCTCAGCAGGACATACAAGATGAGTCAGGAAGAAAGGGTGAGAAACCACAGCAACCTGAGAAAAACTACCTGTAATGTCAAAAATCCGTTTTCTGTGAAGGGACCCTTGATTATCTTAAGTAACTGGGAAGCTGCAGGATGTTTCACACTATGCAAGTCACTTGTGTTCAAGCCAGCAAAAGGATCAAGAATGTCTGTAGATAATACAATCAGACTCAATCTGACACAGGCATTAGGCCACCAGTTTATATGTTGCCTTTTTTAGAAAGCCACTGTTCATGCTGTTAAACTCTTTATACACTGATAATATTCTGAATAGGGAGATATTTGTGCTAAGAGTTTCCTTATTTTATGCACTATAAATACATTACATGTCACCTTCATTGTATTTAGCAACAGCAAATTTATTCCCATTTGATCCTGGGACGCTATAATTCATGTTAGTAATTGCCTGCTCTTTCCATAGCAATCACTGAAGAGCAATGAGCCCACAATCTTTAGAGACCATCCCTAGAAGGTTTGACACAAGCATTGTGCTCTTTTAGGATAGTGACATGGTACTACAGTTCAGGATTGCACTGTCATCATAAACGGAGGCATGAGTAGATTCCTTTGTCATTCATACTGAGTAATAATCCTGTTTACTGTATGCTGAAGGTGGCAGAGCAAAATTATTAGAATCTGGAACTAAGAGCTTTTCTAAATTACTTTATCCACATTATCTAAAACAAAAAAAGTTATGACAGACCACTGAAACTATGAACAAGACAGTTCATCACTACCTTCGCATTTGACACACTAATTTAAACTAGTGCTTTCTTTAAACCCTTATATATTTATTCTCTTCTCCACGGACACC
>VWZG01011793.1:152750-166176 GCA_013396735.1 Grallaria varia | reverse complement strand
TTTGACATAAATCCTCTGGAGCTTGAAACTGAAACTCTAGGGGCTTGTTCTACAGTTTCAGTTTTGAGTTTAACACAGCCCTGCATGTGTCTTGACCTGTCTTTCAGACAGTGTTTTATTAATCACAGCGGGACCTTAAAATCCCAGGTGCTTTTCCCTGAATGCTTGTAATTGTATGTCTGTACACACACGTGCGGGCACACACTCATGCAACGGGACTTTTTCTAGGATGAGGTACTGACTTTTCCCTAAGTGAGGTGGTAATGTCAGATTTCTTAAGTGCTTTATAGCTCTCTTGCTGTGTCAGGGTATCTTTATGATAGTTCTGGTAATTAGGCAGAATACAACCTCCAGATTGCCTAAAAATTCTTACTGTTCATATTCTTGTAGCAGTTCAGCCAGATTGCTGTGGTTGACAGTTTGTTACTTGTCTAGTGAAGATGTAACTTGAAACATGAATTTCCCTTGTGGCATTTGGAAAGCCATTATTTTTTTTCTGCTTCCATTTCTAGGGTTGGAAAAACAAAGTTTGGGTGGGTTTGTTTGTTTGTTTTTTTAAATATGGCAATAGATGCAGCAAGGTGAGCTTAGTGGTAGTGAAACCTTGCTCTGAGCTGATGTGTCTTCACCCATGGAAGAGTCCCAGTATGATCAGTACCAGACTCCGGTCAGCAGATGTATTACAGAAGTTTTTCACTTACCTGCACGTTTCTGAGATTTTTGACCAGATGAAGGAGGATTTGGTAATGCATCCTGTCATCATTTTTCCTTTTTGTTCATATCACTTTCCTGATAATGGTATGAATATTTAGGACTGGTAGGATATGTTCCCTGGAGGTAGCTGGAGGAGGATAGTGGTTAGTTTAGTTCTGTGGTTGGCAAGTAGTAGCCAAAATAAGAGTTTGATTTAGAGATTCAAATGCACTGTTGATTGATCATTAGTGCTTCAGAAAATCATATTTTTCTAAAGTTGAAATTGTATTTGATATTTATGTGCTGTTTGTTTATGTTTTGTATTTACTTAGGTTTGAGTATCACACTGGAAGGTTGAGATGTCCTGCAAGTTATGTAGTTATCTAGACCAGCAAGTAACAGTTGAGAGCAGAGAATCAAAAATCTCTCCTGCTTAATGCTTTTAAGTATGTGCTTACACTGTGCTACATCTGAAGTACATTTTGAGGGTTTTAAAGTGTTGAGGAGCCCCTGTGGTTCTTTGTGGGTGTGAAAATGTGATAAATAGTGGTAGTTTACACATAAATGAAGACCAGCCCTTTAGTTCTACTTTGTCTAGCAGCAAAATTTTACTTTAAATTCGAGTTTATAATTGTATGTCATGTAAGTTCTAAATGGCAGTTGTCCACTAGAATTCTTTATTCCGTATCTTTGACAGAATCAGTTTCTTTAGTGTGTTTGAGTTTATTTTCTTGTCTCAGAACTTCATGCCAGAAGTGGGAATGGGGGGTGGAGGGGATGAAAAGCCTGAACAACTATGTTAACATTTAAATAGTTAAGTTGCAGTTGTTTAACCCTTGATAGGAATTGTGAAGACGTTATTTTGGTGGTACATTTCTGTAGGTATTAAAAACCTTGCTTCTTACATAGGCTCTGGAAATCTTTGTTTTCTCACAGGATAATTATTTTGTGATGTTTTCTCTTAATAAGGATTTTTTATTTGTATGTTTAGTCAATTAGGTGTTTGCTGAATTTTTAAATGTGAGGTTGATGTTTAAGGTACCTTATTCTTGTACTGTTTCTTGATAAATGCAACTGGTAAGTTTGTTTTTTCTCAGCTCTGGTACGTATCATTTCATCAGGATATGAGGTTTGTAGTATTTCAGAGTGGATTCCTCAACAGAACTAGATACTTATTTTTTAAAATGCTTCCATTATTCTTTTTTTAGTCAAATTGTCGGATGACTCAGTTGGAGACCCCAGAGCTGGACACAGCCCTCCAGGTGGGGTCTCACGAAGGCAGAGTAGAGGGGCAGAATCACCTCCCTTGACCGATGTGTTTTGATGCAGCCCAGGACACACTTGGCTTTCTGGGCTGTGAGTGCACGTTTGCCAGGTTATGTCAACCTTCTCATCCCGTGATAACACCAAGTCCATCATCTCCTCAGAGCTGCTCTCAATCCATTCTCCATCCAGCCTGTATTTGTGTTTGGGATTGCTCTCACCCGCATGTAATTCCTTACACTTGGCCTTGCTGAGGTCTAAGTTCCTCTAAGTTTACAAAGAAGTGGAAAATGGGGAAATAGGCGAACGAAACTTGCCATTGAACCAGTGTTCCCCCCTCTCCCCCCACAAATGATGCACCCTTCCTTCTGTTGGATCTTTGACTTACTCAATCTCCAAGAGAGGTGGAATTGGATTGTCATAAAATCATAGAATATGCTGACTGATGGGACCCATCAGAATCATAAAGTCTTAACTCCTGACCCTGTTATTCAATATTTTATCTTTGGAATTCTTTCTGTAATTGCATGTGTTAAGATCAGCCTGAATCTTATACTGAGTAGAATTATTCCTCTGTTAATAAACTTGATAGGTTCTTCAGGTTCTCATCCTGTACGTTACCCAAACATTAATCAAAAGGCTTGTGTTGTCTTTTATTGGTAAAGAACTGAGGCACAGAGGCTGTAAACTTTAAAAGTACCTCTTGCCATAACATCTCAGTGGATTTTTGTTAGATGTTCCGGTGTTACAGACATGGTTTCCTTGGCTTAAGCTGCTGTTGTGCTCCCTTGCTCTTTCTCAGTTTTGTCTTCATCTCAGTACCCAGAAGAATGAGAGGAGGATGAAAAGGTTGATCTGAAAAATACCCTGTAGTTTCTCCAGAAACGTATATGAACAAGACGCAGAGAAAATTAACTGCTTGGTAGTTCTATATTACTGCATTAGAGCTCAGAGATTTCCCTTTGACTCCTGCAGTTGATTCTTCCCTTATTAAACATTATTTAACTTCTGCAACAAATAAGATATGGACAATTTTTCTTCCTGGTGCCTCAGTTGATTACTGTTTACCCAGGGGACATAGCTTGATGGAAATGAAATTATAGTGGAAACCATATTACTCTGAAAATTCCAATTAGGTAGGAGAAAAATGACAAATTGAACCTTTGACAGATACAGAGTGCATGTTCTGTCTCTCATGCAGACATAGAGTTTTGTTAAATGAAAACTTTGGTTGTGAAAGAGTCATGATGTTGACTGTCACAGTGAATACAGCTGTTGTACTCAGCTACTCATGCTCTGTCACCTCTAGTTCCATTTTTTTTTACCTGAATTTCTAGGTAATATTTAAATTGTGCAGTTTTGTTTACAGTTTCCTAGCTGGCTTTTTTTTTCCTTTGCCACTTTCTGTGTTTTATGCCTTCTGTATTATCTGCTCTGTCACTAATTTGTGTGCCTCCAGTCAGATTATTCAAAGTATTACTCTTAACAATGAGTCAGGGAAATTAATTTATCTCCTGAGTATTCCAGTGGCTTTATCATAATTTCCAGGACAAAGATAGTTTGTTGCCTTTGCCTTCTTAGACTTCTTGAACTTGGCCTTATTTGCTGTGGCTGCTTAATATTTCTTTCATGACTGAACTTGTGTTGTTCATGAACTGACATTCCTGGCATTTATTGTACACTAAACGGCTTTCTCTGTGTGCGTTTTCCTGTGATACCCATTATGCTTGAGAAAAATTTTGGTCTTTATGACTCTTCTGTGTTGTCAAGACTCATCTGTGCAGTGATATATGTGAACCCGGGTTCTATCATATGTGCTAACTGATTATCTACATTGTATTTCCTTCCCTTTTCATCCTCTTTCAGGGAGGGAATTTGCACTGATGCTGAAAAGTTGGTTCTATCCATGGTTATATGTTCCTCCTATTGTGCCATTTTTAGTGATCATAGGGCATGTGATGCAGTTGAAAACTAAAATGATTTTTATTCCTTGCCCCCAGTTACCTTTCAGCCAGCCTGGCTTCTTGATCTGGCTGTCCATGTAGTGTTGCAAGGGCTCATTCCATAGTGGTGAAAAGGTGGTTTGGATGGAAGTGAGGAGGATCACCCTCCTTCCCTTCTCAGTACAGTGGAGACTTCCCTGGTTTCAGGTGGACTGTGTACCTGCAGCTGAGGCTTGTCCACATGCAGAAATACAATGGAACATTTTTTTTTTAAGATTTAGCAGGATATAATACAGTTGGTGGGGAATGAGATTGCTGTTCCTCACTGGAATTCCAACAATGGAAGCAGCAGAGGTCCATGTACATGCTGTGGTGGCAAAACTACCTTCTTGGAGTTCTGTTGCTGTCACTTCCTGCTGCTTTAAGCACTGTCTCTGAGAAGAAAGTTAAAATGTTGCTTTTGTCTCTTCTGGCCTGTGTGTGGGATCTTTGTAAGTCTGTTTTGTGACTGAAGGGAGGGCTCTTTAGCAGAGGAGCTTATGGGATTTGAAGTTAACCATTTTCAGTGGAGGGAGAACAGCAGTAATGTGTCTTTTGGATTTTTTATTTTGTATGTTGTGAATTGAATTTTTTTAAATGACTTTCTGGTTTTTGGACAGAGCTGCAACAGAATTTTTAAATCCATCCTCAGTCCTTAGAATGTGGTAGTAGTTGATCATTGTCTCCTGCATTTCTTGATAAAGAAGGTTGTGACATGCCTTTTGATAGGTTTTATGGATGAAAGAATATTGTGTTTCTGGGACAGTGGAGTCATGTTTTGGTTCTGTGGGGGAGTGGGTATAATGGAAATGACTCCTGTTTTCAAGTTTTCTTTGTTCTTAATGTATTTTCTAGGGGCGTCTTTATTTGTTCCTGTCCAACCTCCTCCCTGTTTACCTTTTTGCATTTATATCAAACGAGAGCCTTTGCTCTGTTGGCAGAAGGAGCACGAAGACAAAACTGCTGTTGCCGCTTCTTGCTTCCCTGTAGAGAGGCCTGAATTTTTATGGGGAGTTGTTACACAAGTTCTCTGGAGCAGATAGTGTTCAGTGATTTCTTGAGCATTCAGTCTGCTTAGGCAGATGGCTTGTATGAGTTTGGTTGGAATGGAGCATGTATAAGGCAGACAATAATAAATGAGCTATCAGCTTGTAGCGCATCTAGTGAGCTTGTGCAAGGTTGACTTTTCAGACCGAGTGTCTTCTGACTGAAATTCTTAAAAGGCAATAGGAAATGGCAAAACATTTACGTGCAATGAGCCGGCATGGAATGGTACAAAAATTGCCAGGCTGAGTTGGGCAGTTGGTATGTTGAAAACTAGTTGGCTAAGTTTGCTAAACAGTGATGAATAAGTTTATTGAAAGATGAATTTTAATGTTGATATCTCTTGGTTGTGATGATGGGAGAGTTTGAGTTCCTGTGCTTAGTTTGTGCTGATTAAACATTGCATGAAAAGAAGAGTTGTAAAAAAAAAAACCACACACCAAAAAAAGTGAAATTAGTGCTAGTACAGTGATGGGAATGCTCAGATTATTTGAATTCAAAGCATTTCAAAATATCTAGGTATTTCACAGTTATTTTTGCCATTATTTAAGAATGTGAACTGCTTCTAACTAAATATCTATGTTAAATGGTGTATCATGTGTTAATTACTTACAGTTAAATAAGTGGTAAGTTGTGTTGATTTTATACTTTGCAGAAAAAATTCTATAATGTGTTGATAATGTCACAGGATACTAGAGGTAAAGACTAATAAAAAGAAATAACTTCCTTTAGTGTAGTGTGTAACATAGTTTAGAGAAGCCATTAAGTTCTCCATAGGGAACGTGGGAGGAACCAGAAGGGCCAGACCAGGCCGTATTTTTTCACTTTTCTAACAGAACCTTTGCAGTGTGATTGCAGTAGTGATGTTGGGTGCTGCTCCGGATGGTGAAACATCAGGTGCTGTGCATCAGCATGATCTAACAAAGGGTAGTGCACAAGTAACATGTCAAAATAACATTGTAGTAATATCCATAATTTACTGTCTGAATTACTGTAGCTAACATTTCCAAGTATTTATAGCGCTGAGTTTTGCAAAGCCTTAAGAGTAGTATACTATAAATAATTTCATGGTTTAAAGCCACAAGCAGGGTGAACGTGGAAGATGCCATTATCCTTCAGGTACGTGGGAAAGAATGAAGGTAGCAAAAGCCACTCAGCACCTGCCAGTGGCCTGGTAGAATGTATGAATCTCATCAGAAATTACAGAAGTCACGTTGTGCTTATGTATCTCAGGGGGAAACCAAGGCCAGGGATGCCACTGAACATAAGTGATGATTTGGACATTGGTATGGTTTGATGGGATGGAATGTTGGAGTGTTATTTCCTTTTTCACTCTGTTCTGTAGGAAGAATTGAAGTTGTGAACAGTATTAAATTGCTCTAGTGCAACAGATCAAAGGGAGTGTTTTGAATTAAAGTTTTCTAGTTTTAAGTTTTTTAGATTTTTGTCTACAGTTAATATTATCTGTAATCTTGAGGCAGTTTGATTAAATGATCATTGGAGGTTCCTTGCAGCTGAAAAAAAAAAAATTCCATTCTGAATTTTTGTATAATTGGAGGAGGTAGATAATTCGTAATTTCAGTGTCACCAGTCCTGCCTACAAAGTCGTGTTGAAAAAAATCTGAGGTTTCTCTGTGAGCCCTGCAGCAAAAGAAGAAAACAACTTGAAGGAAGTTTCAGTCAGGGGCTTTGTCCTCTGTTTATCTTCTGCTAGATCTAGGGGATAAAAGTTCTTAGCAGTTATTAAGGGTTTTTTGAGCATCACTCATAAAAAGAAGTGTGATATTGCGAGGACACTTTTTGGAATTTACAAAACTCATTCTTCTCTAGTTAGCCATAGGACCCCATTTGGAGAGAAATAACAGAATCTAACACAGTCTGAAATAACAATAAAATCTGCCTACGTAAGTAGCAGAACTGAAGTTCAGGGTATGTATCAGTGGCTTCACCACTGCCCTCACAATATTTGGTACAAACCCCAAAGCTTTTATGAAGTTAAAAGTCCAAGGATTTAATCATGAAAGAAGAAAGGAGCATCCATTCCTAAAGTTGGAATTGAAGGAACTCCTGAAGTGGTTAAGAAATGTGAGTTTGCGGTTTGGAGGAAAAATCAACATTTTATTTAATTTTTCAGTCCAAGTGTGAATATTGCAGACTTCTGGCAAATCTGAACAAAATGAAAAAAAACACCCCAAAACCCAACACATTTTTTGATGTTAAATATTCTAACACAAAATCAAGGTGGCTTAAGCTACTGCTAAGTGCAGTATCGATGATAGTCCTCTCCCAAAGATGGAACAAAAGTGAAACTGGCAGCTTTTTACAAAAATTTTTGGCTTTGTTTTAATTGACTGTAGTTCTTTGAAAATGGGTACTGCTGAACAAAACTGTAAATGTAATAGACTGTTTTCTTATGTTAGTGGAGTTGTGTAAAAGGTTGCATGTTAACAGAGTCAGATATTATTTCTTTCAACATTACCTTGTAGAAGCTTGTGCAGTTCTTGGGTTGTGTGAGTTGACTTTCTTGCTGAGTTCTTGCTTTCAAGAAAAACTGACTTTGTGAAAATGGTGTTTTATTGCTCTTTATCTGGCATGATTGGACTCCTTTTAAGAGCTTTTGCTGAAGTACTTTTTTTGGCTTTGTGTTTTAATGCTGGAAACTTACCACTGTTCTTGCCTATGCATAACTGGCAGTAATTTTTTTACACCCTACAGGAATTATTTTGTTTCAAACCTAGTGAACCTAGACCTTGCTTCCCGTTTAGTTCTGTATTTTGTCTTTTTTATATCTACTGTTTGCTTTAGTTTCCAACACAAAACCATAACAATGTCACAGCACTCAGTTTCTCATATGTTAGAAGATAGAATTTCTTGCCCCTCTGGGTGGGAGAATTGCAATAGATGGAAAGACTACTTCGTTGTTACCCAGTGTTCTGGAAATACATTCAGCATCTTCCTTTCTCCCTTGGTATGAAGAACACTGTTACTGAATATGTTGCTCTTTTATTATTTGTGCTCCAAGAGTTTTATTTATGGATGGTTTCTGTGTATGTACATTGCTTTTAATTGAAAGTGTAGCTATGTATAGGTGGTAGTGGTATCAGCTGCTCTTCTTAGCTCTGTGTGCTAATTCGGGCAGTCAAGAACTGTTTTCCTGAATGACTGGCTAAAGATCTGCAAAACACGCATTTTAGGTGTGTTGGTTCTGTTCTTGAAGTCAATAGCTTAGAAGCTCTTGGCATGAAATAGTGCCTTACTGTGTTTATAGCTTAGGGCTTCAGAACCAAGGAGGAGATACTGTGTTGTGTGTAGAAAATGGTTCTCAAAAGTTGGAGGAAAAGGTAGGTGTCCTCCCTGCTTTTCCTGATTTTGCGTATGTGCTGGACTGGCAGTTACTGCATTTTTTTGAAAGAAAATGCCAGTCACAAGTACAGTTTGTGTAGTGCTTGCCTGCTGGCTTCTCTGTTCTTTTTCTTCCTTGATAGGCCCAAGAATCAAAGAGAGTAGAAATAGCAGTCTTAGAAAAACATCTTTCTTTCCTTATTTCCCAGAACAGCTAGACTGCCTTGGAAGTGGATGGTCTCTGTTCTGTCCTGTGGTCAGTCTTGTAAGTGGCTCAGATATTTGTTTCATCACATTGGACTCTCATCTCACTGGGGCAGCTAATTTGTATGAAGGGTAACTTTTTGCCTGCATATTCTTTTCTAGATGTAAAAGGCTGTAATTCACAAGCTTCTTATCAGTTCTGCAATGAAAATTATATGATACTGTTAAAAACACAACAGTCTTGAGATTTATCCTTGCTACAAACATGGTGTTCATGTACAGTTGTTTTTTCTAGAGAACTGTGCTCTAGTCATGTTTGTCAATATATACAAAGTTTTCCCTATGTCCTTATTTTTTAGGGGAATGACCCAACATTTGGCTGTATTAGTGCACATTTTATTGTTCCAAGCTTACCAGATGATCCATTACTCTGTGACATGTTCACATTGTTTATCACCACATTAGTTTGGGTGCCATGTGCAAGTTTTATTAGTGATTTTATAGTTTTGTCTGTGTAATGGTAATACTAAGTAGTGTGGAATTGAGAATTGATAGGTGAAGGGTTTGGCTAGGAATGTTTTCCCCGTTTGTTAAAAATCCTGTTAATTGTTCTGGTTTCACTCAGAGATTTAATTTTTTTTAAATCTCTTTTTGTTTTCCTGTAAATTTAATCAGACTAGTAGAGAAATTTATGTAGCCTCTTATCTTATTTCACATTTAAAGTATTAAATTGATCTTATTTAGTAGATTGTAGGAAGTTGCATTTGTGGTTATGAGATTCACTAAGTGGGTTTATGTCCAGAGATGGTAGTTTTATTTCTTTTCTTCATTCTCCCTTCTCCACTCCATTCCTTTTTGTGCTGTTTTGGACTCTGCCCCATTTTTCAAGATCTACTAGAAGTTAAGTCTACAGATTTCTCTGGATTCTTGATCATATTATAAAACTCTTGAGTGCAGCTTACCTTGGTTTTCTGATTTTAAAATAATTAATAGAAGTTCTAATATATAATGTTATAAATACTAAAACCTGAGTTTTTTGTTATAATTGTAATTTTTTGTATTTGAATTCTGAGCACAGATATTACTTAATGTCATGGCAGAAGAGGCTGAGATATTTAACATTAATGATTGATAGGGTGGTTGGATGTTTTAAATATATTAATTATGATCTATAATCATATGTATGTGCTAGGAAATATGTATTAGCTAAATAATAAGGATAATAAATTAGGATAATTTTGGAGACCAGGTATTAAATCAATTGCATGTGGAAAAAATGACATCATTCTGTTTTGTTAGTACACTGCAATAAGTTTATCCAAAACTAAATTTTGTTACAAGTGTAAGAAAAAGGGAGGTGTTGTTTTCAACGTGCATCAGCATATAAACCTGTGTGTTCTCCTTTAACAGTTTTTAAGAGTCATTCCATTAGGAAACTGAAGCTATTGAGCTGTCCAGTTGTTTTCTGAACCACATGACAGATACCGTGCTAATAAAAACTAAAGCTTTCAGTGCCAGTACAGGAATAAAGTTTACATCTGTCTGCTTTTATGGATAATATTAATTGGCAAGAGTTGTTAGCTTAATTGCCTGCATTTTCATGCAGAGAAAACTATAGAGATGTTTACTACTGTGTAGTTACTGTGTCTGGTCTGTTGTTTATTTCAGACTTTGTAATACATCCTGTTCTGCAGATTTGCGACATTTTTCATTCCTAGTAGGAAGGCATTGATACTTCAGTGCTCAGAAATTTTAAAACTTCTGCTGTTTCCTAGCAACTTGTGGTAAAAATCTTGTATTTTACTGAGGAAAGCCTTATTGCTGAAGCAAAATTAAACCTATGTTTCTTGCTACTTGTAATACTGATAATGTATTTTGATTTTTCCCGTTGACTTTTGAAGTTCCAATAATAATGTTCTTTGTAGCAAAAAGACAGCACAGTCAAATTGAATATGAAGTAACAATAAAAGTTAATTATCCCTTTATAAAATTAAGTAAGATTAAATGTTTTTTAAAAAGCTTAATAGCATAATATATTGCAATTATTAGCATTTGGATTAATGCTCTAGGGAATAAACAGGATTCTTAGTGTTTTGGATGACGAACTTTGCTGTATGGCTTGGGGAGGTGTAACTATCACATCCATTTTAGAATTGGATGAACACCTTTAAGTATTTAATATGGCCATGACCAGACTAAGAATTTAATAATCAGAAATAAGGGACCAAGAGCATTTAATTAGTCCAGTCTTTGGTGCAAACTTTAGACATACTGTTTTTTTGAAGTAGTGGTATGTAGATGTAATATGATAGTAGTTACTCCACAGATGATAGATTATCAACTGCAAGCATGTGTATTCCTTTTAATCTAGAACATTACTTAAATGTAGACATTAAGCTATGATTTGTCCTTGTCTATGGTGTTCTGTGGCTGCTTGTAAAGGACTGAGTTTGTGATTGGACCTGCAGTATCAACTCAATCCTAATTTGCTCTATTGCTCCATTTTTTGGGTTGCAGGACAGCCTGCTGCATAGAGTGCAGCATCATTGGGGAAAAGTGTAGCATAACAAAAAATGGAACACACTGAAGTTCTTTGATTTTTTGTTGTTGTTGTTGCTTTAGTTTTGAAGTTTCCTGTTGTAGCTCGTTCTATTAATACAAGGTAAAAGGAAGTCTTGCCTACTTCTTTGTGTGTTCGTTGGGTAGTCAAGAGAAGGGCTGAATGGTAAGTGAAAGTTGTGGTTCAAAACACTGAAGCAACTTTTTAAATAGATCTCTGCATTTTCCAGCTAGAACGTAGTTAGTTTGCTCTTCTTAGGTTACAGTGTGTGCATTTACCAGTGTTTTTTATATTTACTGGACTTCATATGTTCTTGGAAAGTCTGCTTTGTTTTACTGTCATGACCAAAATTTTCATCTTCCCACAAACCCCCACATTGTTTCACTTCTTACCAGTGCCTTGAATGTAGTTTCTTGATCACTTGGAAATGCTTAAACCAGTACTTTAAATAAGAATTACAGGGGCTGTAAGTTTTGTGTCCATCTTCCTTCTGTCACTGAGATAAATTGGATATCCTTGAGGTTGCATTTTCATACCAGTTGAACCAGTGTCACTCCCACTGAAAGCTCCTGAGAGTGAAGGAATGGTTATACTGGGTGAGAGGCCCAGTCTCGCTCAGCATTCTGTCCATGACAGCAACCTGGGATATGCGCCTCTGGCAAAGCATGGCACCAAGACCGCAGCTCCCTGGAGGGAACTTTGTTAATTTTCTTACTGTTTGCTGGGTTTTTATGTGACACATTGACTTGCTGCGTATCTTTGGCATTTCTCTCCGTTCACTGTCACATGAGCAAAAACACTTCTGCAGAACAGGAACTGAAATTGGCTTTTGCAGTTTGGTAGCCAGAACTGAAGATGTGATCTGAAGACTTGTCCTCTTGTTACATTATCTGTGAAGAAGCTTCATGTACTTTGTTACCAATGGTGCACTGTCTGACTGATAAATGCCCTAAGAGTTATTGGGAGATGAATGTTTTTCAGAAAAAGACACTTGTTGCTGCTGTCCAGTTCCCTTTCAGGATCTGACCTTCTTTGATTATTGCCTTGAAGTAAGACAGACCTTTGAGTGGTGTAAAGGATTTCCTCTTTTACTAAGTCTTTTGGGAAGTCATTCCATGTGGAAACACATCTCCTGTGAAGTCAGGCTGAAAGGATTGGGATTGTTCAGCCAGGAGAAGAGAAGGCTCTGAGGAGACTTTAGAGCCCCTTCCAGTACCTAAAAGGGAGGCTACAAGAGAGCTGCAGAGGGACTTTTACCAACAGGATGTAGTGACAGGACAAGGGGGAACGGCTTTAAACTGAGAGTAGGTGTAGATTAGATATTTGCTGTGAGCATGGTGAGGCTGGAACAGGGTGCCCAGAGAACCTGTGGCTGCCCCATTGCTGGAAGTGTTCAAGGCCAGGTTGGATCAAAGGAGCAACCTGGTCTAGTGGAAAGTGTCCCTGCCAATGGCAAGGGGCTTGGAACTGGACGATGACTGAGGTCTCCAGCCCGAACCATTCCGAATACTTCAGGTTTGTTGCCTTGACGAGCAGAGCCACATACTGTTGTCAGCCTTGACTGGAATACTTTTTGTTTTGATTAGAATTTTTCGGGCTTCAGTTTTATAAGTTCACTTTCTGTGCTTTTACTGCTTGTTTAAATTCATGTGAGTGCTGGGTGTAGGAGCATCTTTTATGAAGGGAAATTGAATACTGTTAAATAGATGTAGGTTAGCTGAGCTTAGTCTCAACTCTAGCTTTGAAGTAAAAAGATAAAATATCCTGAAGGAACTGCAGTATGTTTCAGGATATGTATGTTTATTTTGTTATTTTGAGTTTGAGGGCAAATAGAATTACATGTTTACATGGATGTTCTCAGTGTTCCAGAAATTTGTGCTGCCGGGTGTCTTAACTTCAGATATATAATCACTGAAAGAGGTTACTGAAAGTAACCTGTTTCTCAGTGAGAATGGTTTTAGTTCATAGCAATTACAGTTCCTGAAAATCTGTCTTTTACTGTAGCTCTAAGACATTCGTTCCATTGAAATAGTGTGTTGGAACCTGTTACAGTTGACTGTCTTGTGTGCATTCACTTCTTTACTAGGAGAAGGAACCTAAAGTAATTTTCTTTGTAATATATGCTATTCAAGTAGCATTTTTTGATTGCTGCTTATCAGGTATTTTTTAGATGTTGAAAGTTAGACACTTCTTGCTCTACTGAATAGTAGCTTAGTGACACATTTTTCATTAGTCACTGAATGCATTTCAATTTTAGTGCATGTCAGTGTTAATGAGCAAATTGCTGGGACCACCAGTTCTCTATTCTGATTATATATATATATATATATATATAATC
>VWZG01011793.1:51888-144937 GCA_013396735.1 Grallaria varia | reverse complement strand
CCAAGTCATTGATGAAAAAGTTAAACAGTCCTGGGCCCAGGATTGAACCCTGGGGGACACCACTAGTGACAGACCTTCAACTACACCCTGTGCTACTGATCACAACCTGCTGGGATCTACTGTTCTGCCAATTCTCAATCCACCTCACTGTCCACTCATCCAGTCCACACTGCCTCAGTTTGCCTGTGAGGATGTTGCGAGAGACAGTGACAAAGCCTTGCTGAAGTCATGGTAGACAATCTCCACTGCTCTCCGCTCATCCATCCAGGTAGTTGTTTCATCATTGTAAGCTATCAGGTTGGTCAAGCGCAACTTTCCTTTGGTGAATCCATGCTGACTACTGATCACCATCTTTTTATCTGTCTGGACCGAGACGGCCTCCAGAATGAGCTATTCCATCACCTTTCCAGGGATTGAGGCGAGACTGACTGTCTGGTAGTGCCTAGGGTCCTTTTTGCCCATTTCGAAGACCAAGGTGACATTTGCAACCTTCCAGCCCTGAGGGACCTCTCCTGATTGCCACGACCTTTCAGAGATAATTGTGAGTGGCCTCACTATGTTGTGTGCCAATTCCCTGAGCACTTGTGGGTTCATCCCGTCAGGGCCCATGGACTTGTGGATGTGAAGCTTATTTGAATGGTCTCTTCTAACCCAGTTTTCTCAACCAATGGAAAGTCTTCCTCCAGGCCTCCTCCCTGATCTCCTGACTCAGGGGTTCCTGAGGGCTGGCCTTGGCAGTGGAAACTGTAGCAAAGGAGGCGTTCAGTATCTCTGCCTGCTCTGCAGCCTCTGTTGGCAAGGATCCCTGTTCCATTCAGTAGCAGGACCACATTTTCCCTAGTATTTATTTTGTTTTTATTGTATGTGAAGAATATCCTTGACATTGTTAGCTGGATTTAATTCCAGGTGGGCCTCGGTCTTCCTCACTGCATTTCTGCATCCTCTGACAGCATCCCTATATTCCTCCCAGGTGGCCTTTCCCGGCTTCCATCTCACGTATCTCCTGCCTGTGTTGGAGTTTTGACAGGAGTTAACAAGGAGAAACACAGGGCCTTGAATCTCTGCCAGCACTGTTCACCAACAGACAAAACACTGGTGTGTTTTCAGTGCTGTTTTGGTCACAAATCCAAACCCCAGCATTGTGGAAGGTGCTGTGAAGAAAATACACTCCATGCCAACCAGATGTGGTGCAACACGTGGAAAATGTGCTTGAGGTTTTGTCCTCCTAAATCCTGCTGTTCTGATTTGAGCCTGTGTTATTGTCAATTCATACTATTTGTATGTATGAATAAATGACATTAGCAAAATGCATTGTATTTGGCATGGCCCATCAAAATGGGCTTGACTTAAACATGTTCTTGAAGGTTGGTTAGTAGGCAATTATACTAGTGGGTCATTCATTTTTAGCAAACTTTTAAGAAACTGGTTTTCATTATTATTTGCTTTTGTGCTGTTGCTGAAGGTTATATTTTACCTAAAATAGTCATCTTTTCTGCAGAATATTTTTACAGAGTGGCGCTTCTGTATATTCATTTCACCTTCTAGAAAGTAGAGGTCTGTTAGAAAAATATTTTCCTCACTAGGAAAGTAGCTTAATTTTAAAACTGTGAAGATAGAAAGCACGTAGCACATTTTATGCTCTGTACTTTGTTAAGTCTGAAATCGAAGGATTTTATGTTGACATATACTTAATTCAAACAATTCTTTGAAATACAGTATGAAGCAAAAATGCCAAAACAAGTGCAGGCAGTTTTTAAAGTATGGTCCTTACCAATTTTAGACTTCTTCACCTGATTCTTCCAATGAGAACTCCCCAGCTACCCCACCTGATGAGCAGGGCCAAGCTGATGCTCCACCCCAGCTTGAAGATGAGGAGCCTGCATTTCCACACACAGACCTGGCAAAATTGGATGACATGATCAACAGGTATTCTCACACTTTCTTCAGAGGATGTAGATTATTTTTGTAAATATCTTGGTAGTGGCATTGGTATTTTTGCATATTTCTTTCACTGGATGTCTTGAAATATTTTTTTGAGTCAAAGTTGTAAAGAAACAGAGGCTAAAAGCAGAGTGAGTTTTTGTTTGGGTTGGGTTTGGGTTTTTTAGTGTAGTACTCATCAGGCCTTTAAAAATGTGTATATTTAACCTGTTTTAAAAGCATTGCTGAGGATAAAGGATTCTTGATTTTTCAGAAGCACAATTGAAATTGGGTTTGTTTTGTTTTTGAACCCAGGCCTCGATGGGTTGTTCCTGTATTGCCGAAGGGGGAATTAGAAGTTCTTCTAGAAGCTGCTATTGACCTAAGTAAAAAAGGTAAGCTGAAAAAACAATGATTATTGGACCAGTGTGTGAAGTCTTTTCTAGATCTTTTGAATCCTTGGTGAAGGCTTAAAAGTTCTTACTAATTTCTATTTTTCTCTTACAACCCTTTCCCTGAAGATTGTGCTAGAGTGCTATGAAAAGCCTTGATAAATCAGAAATTTTAAGAAGCCATTAATGTAGTTAGAAATTAGATGACTTAGCATGAGTAGGAAAGTTGAATAAGTTCACAGACATAAAAATCCTGTCATTCCTGTCATACCTGTTTTCTGTATTCACTTTGATATCAGATCTAGTGAGTTTGGTCTTTATAGCAGATATTAAAGCTCAAAGAATTCTAGTTTAGTTTTTTAAGTAAGTTGCTAGTCCAGCTTTCAAATATCCTGCCGTAAATTTTTGTTCAAATTTGACACACACATACTTTTGAGAATATTAGAGAAAAGCAAATTCTAAGCAGCATGCCTTAGACTAATAATCCTACTAGTACTTACTGTGTCTGATTTGGAAGTAAGAGGGCTCCTTGTCAGGACTGTGTTTGCTAAATTGTACTCGTCAGATTGACAAGTTCTTCATGCGTTCTGGAAAGTTCTGTTCTCCTGGGAAGTGGCTTTGGTCTCCTATTCCAGTTAGTGTTTGTTACCCCAGTGCTTGAGTAATACTGAAAGTCAGATCAAAATAATTTTTTAGATTATCTGCATTTACCAGCTACTTGTGTTTAAAGTATAGTGTGTCATGCAAAGTGTCGATTCTTACTTTTGCATGCTGCTGGCCCAGGATGGCTTCATTTCCACATTAGTAAAAGTAATTCTTAAGCAGTTTTGAGACTGAAAAGCTGATTGTGATCGCAGTATTCTGGATTATTTTGATTGCTAAATATTTTTTGTTTTGGAGCGCTTTTGGGAGAAACAGAAGTTAGGGTGCACCCCTGTGATCCAGCACAGCATAACGACAACGTTGTTGCCAACACTGATTTTTCAGCCATAGTTGTGCTTGGCATTGGTGGCTTTACATGTACGGGGTCTGGGAGGAATCCTGAGGCACATGTAGGATGTTCAAGGCATCACATCTGTTCAGAAGCAAAAGAAATGCCAGCGTATCAAAAGAAAATGCAGCCACCTTTGTGTCTGGGTTGTTGGAACAGTGCAGTAAAAGGACATTCTCTGCTTGTGATTTGTGAGAGAGGAGATGTATGTTCTGCCAGTTGCTAAGTCATCTTTAAAAAAACAGAAACCAAACCCAAAAAACTGTCAATGCAATGAAGTAATAAGAGCAGAATGAGATTTTTAGCTACTCATCAACTTACTTCCCCAAAGCATCAGGCTTAGTTGAAAGTTCCGAACAAAATCCTTACTTTTCCTCTTGAAGATGTGAAAAGCAGTGGAAATGTATTCATATGCTTTATGCAGTTTGATTTTTATTAAGCTGTTGGCGTCCAGTTCCAAAAAGTACTTCTGTGTTGCTATTTAATTATGTTTCCTCTTGCTCTCTAGATGAATTCCTGTGTGTGTACGTGTGCAAGGATTATTGGATAAGGAGAACACAAGGAAAGCTGTTAGAAGTAGTTGTTTAACTGTGTTATCTTTACAGTTACATCCTAATTTTTTTTATTTTTTTCTTTTCTACCTGAAGTTACACGATGGCCAAGATGGTTCTTTTTTAAATAACTTCTAGTTCTCAGGGAATGTGACAGAGCAGACCTTGGTGTAACTGACACTGTTTCGGTAGCTCAGAACTTGGCAGACACTGTTTCAGAGTTGTGTATATATAGAGAGAGGTAATATAAATGGTTCTCTTGTGTACATTTCTTAATAGATTGAAAATGTGTTCTATTACCTTGGTAAGGTCTAAAATTGGACATCTTGCTACCTGTCTGCAGGAATTTTTCATATTCTGAGGAGTTCTGTTTAAAAAAGAGGAACTGAAAGAAGAACTAAAAAACCTAGCTGTTGAATTACATAAACTCTGTATTTCAGTCTGTATCTCATTTAAATTGTGAAACAACAAAACATAGAAAGAACCCACTAAACTTTTTTTGTCAAGCACCATTTTCTAGTGGTTGGGGTTCTTAAATAGGTTTTATTCCCGACACGGCCAATGGCCCTCAGCATTCTGGAGTGACTCTGGGTTAACTCCTGTCTTTGTGACTCTGTATATAAGAGTAATATTTGCATGCTCTTCAAATCTTTCCAGGAACTAAAACTGAAAGGGACATAACTGGACAAATTGAAAGTACTTGTGAGAATTAAATGTCATTATTACCACCTTCATGTGCAAGGAGCAAATTTGACAGAGTAGCATAAATCCTGTCTAGACTATGACGCGCGTTATTTTTGGCAATGCATTGATTTATGAAAAATTCTCTTTTTATATGTATGCATCAATGCATTATTCTTTGTCAAACAAGCCATGAGACTATCAAATGATAGTCTGGAGTTACTTGCTCATAGGAGCAAACCTATTTGGAAAATAGCATTCAATAGCAAGACTCATGTTTATCTTCACAATAATTGTGGAATACTTGGTTTTTTCAGTAATGAGCTTTGCTCCAGAAATAAATGTCATAGTGAGTTAGGTGCTATAAAATTTAGAGTGAAAAAAAAAGTTTGGTTTGGTTTAGGGTTTTGGTTTTTATAGGCCACTCTTTGAAAAGGATTTTATTGCTCCTAATGTTTACACTCAGTCTTTAACATGCTGCCAGAACTTTCCAATGTGACACACTCAAGCGAGATGGAAAGCAATTTTTGGAATTTCTGCCTTATTTAAACTGAAAGGAGATTTCACTGCGCAATGTAAACCTTGAGACTTGATCCAGATCTGTGTTTTTGATGAATTAAAAAGGCTTACAGAGTGGGAAAGAGAGGCCCTAGTGCCAAAAAAAAATTAAAATCAGTGTGTGCATGTGCACATGTGTATCCAAAAGTTAGGCAGCCCAATAACAGGAGCTGCTCCCAGCATTCTCCAAAGACCATCTCCATCTCTCTCCAGATGATTCATCTCCATTTCTGTGGGACTCCTCAGAGTTCCTTTCTGCAGCTGTATCTTCTGCATTTCCTTGAAATGGTTATTTTTACCCCTCTTCACTCACTGGGTTTTACTGTTAAACAGCAAATAAGACAGAACATAAAGAAGAATGGAAGATAAAGATTGTACTTATTTTTGCTAGTATATCTGCATGTTGCAAACACAAGGGGAAAAACCAACCCCTATTACATCCTTTTAAAAATAATTTAAAATTTACATAAAGAAGTGCAATTTTTTGAGGTGGCTTTACTAGAACATTAATCCATCAAGTTTGTTGTCCATTCAAGCTTGTGTAAGTTTGTCTTCATCCAAGGCTTTTAAAAAAATTAATTCTGAAGCTTTAAACACCAAACCTTTGAAGTCCAAATGTTGTGGTTTAACCCCAGCCAGCAGCTCAGCCCCACTCAGCTACTCACTCACTCTCCCCTGCTGCAGTGCAGGAGAGAATTGAAAGGGTAAAAGTGAGAAAACTCATGGGTTGAGATAAAGACAATTGAACATGTAGAACAAAAGCTCTGTGTGTGCCAGCAAAGCAAAACACTTCCCATGTGTTCAGCCATCCCCAGGAAAGTAGGGCTCCATCACATGGAGCAGTGACTTGGGACAGACACCATCACTCTTGAGTGTCCCCCATCTCTGTGCACTGATCCTGACACCCTGTGGTCTGTAGTGCTCAGCTGTCCTGACTCTGTTCCCTCCGAAATCTTTGTGCACCCCCAGCCTGCTTGCTGGCTGGGTGGTGTGAGAACCAGGAAAAGCCTTGGCTGTGTTATTGCTGCTCAGCAGTAACAAAAACATCCCTGTGTTATCAACACTGTTTCCAGCACAGATCCAAAACACAGCCCTGTACGAGCTACTGTGAAGAAACCAACACCACCACGCCAAATCCTTGCTTTCAGCATTTGAAAAGTTCATGTAACTACTGAAATTCCATGTTTTAATTGTTGTTTTTCTTTTTTAAAATAGGCCTTGATGTCAAAAGTGAAGCATGCCAGCGATTTTTTCGAGATGGGTTAACAATATCCTTCACAAAAATCCTTACAGATGAGGCAGTGAGCGGCTGGAAGTTTGAAATTCATGTGAGTTTTTAAAGTTATATTTTGGAAAAGCATGGTAATCTAAATAGGGGAGGAGACTGTAAAATGTGAATTTAATTTTTGAAAATCAGGAGTGAACTGTAAGAAGGCTCTTGTATAAAGGGATCAGGGGGTGGCGGGAGTCACTTTTCTGTCATTGTTTCACTTTATTGCCTGCAGTGTTTTTGGAAGGAAGTAAAACATGAGAGATGATATGGGGAGGAATAGAACCATTTATGTTTGGTAGTGCAGCTCTTTAGGCTGGCTGTCTTTGGTCTGCTTATTTTTATAAGCATCTAGGACATAAAAGCTTTTAGCAACTTGCTGACTCCTGAGTGTTTGTAGCAGCTGCTTGAGCATAAAAATTACCTGCTGGACAACTAGACACATGCTAAATGAGAAACTGTAAAGATCTTCATAAGCAAATCTGAAATCTATGAGAAAAACAGGAGAAAGAAGGAGAAGTTAATAGTACAGTGGTGATTCATGAATGTCTCATCCAAAACCATTTGTCTCTTTTCCCTAAATTTAATTTCCGTCTGAAAACATATAGTTTAAAGTTTGTTTAAAGGCTTTCTTGGAGGAAGTACAAATTAAAATACAGTGTTGTAAAACTCTTATGCAACTCTACATGGTAGGTACAGATGGTTCAGAGTTTATAGTTCATATTCATTGTACAGTCACCTGCCACATTCTTAGTTGTTGTTTTTTTCTTTACAGAGATGTATTATTAACAACACTCATCGACTAGTGGAACTATGTGTGGCCAAGCTGTCCCAAGATTGGTTTCCCCTTCTTGAGCTTCTTGCCATGGCCTTAAATCCTCACTGCAAATTCCATCTATACAATGGTACTCGTCCCTCAGAAACAGTTCCTGCAGGAGTCCAGCTCGCTGAAGATGAACTTTATGCCCGTCCTCCTGACCCACGATCACCAAAGGTAGGAGAGCCTTTTCAGACTTGTGGCTTTCATTTCATGCAGTGTTACGTAATTACAGAGTAGCCATAGACAAGTGTTTTTAAGGGGAGGAGAGGAAAAGTCACTGTTATTCTCTTTATCACTAAGATGTTCTGCTGCTTATCACTCCTAATAGTGATTTAATGTACATTTCCCCTTTCAACTCTTCCTGCCTTTGGTCCACAGTCAAACTGTATCATGTGTTTCTATGGTAAGCTGGCACAACTCTGTTGGAATGCCATTCCTACTGTGTTAATTGGCTTGCTTGGATTTGCCAGTTGATGGATTTACTTTCTCACTTAAAATGATTTTGTCGGTGATGCATTTTGGGGAGGGGATTATGTGATAAAGTTGAATTTTCTTTCCCTTTTTTAATAGTTCACGCTGATGGGAGAAATGTTTTTAATTGGACATGTGATACTAGTGTCAGTGTCGACTTCGGTGGTTTTATGGGGGATGGCTTGAAGGTTTGGTTTTGAGGGTTTTGTTTGGGTTTGGTTATTTGTTTGTTTTTGTAGTTTTGTTGGGGTTTTGTTTTTTAACTGGCAGTGCAGATCAGTAATCTATTCTGTTTCTGGGGTCTGAACTTCTTTCAGAACTGAACTCCAGATGGCACTGATATGGCATCAGGAGTTAATTATTTTTTTGCGTGCTTTTTTTTTTTCCTTTCAGCAGAACTGTCAGCTGTTGATATCTAAGACCAAAGATCAAGAAGTCCTTGAACTTCCTTGCATTGCTGGTTGTGTTTAGAAGAATGTTATTTTGCATTCTTAATGTGGCAGTATCACATCCAGGGCCTAGAGAAAATACCAGAATTGTCATGCTTTCTGTAGTAACTTAGCAGCCAAAGCAAAACCTGAAGTATAGTCAATTTTATTCCCATATATTTGATAAATTTCTTTGAACAGCTAATACACAGCATCTGTTCTTTGACATGATAACAAGAAAGATTTTGTTGCCTATTCCTAAGCATTTCCTTAAAACTGACCTTCTAAGCTATTGTGTAAAGACTTTTTTAAAGCAAATTTCTGTCACTAACAGGTACTTGAAAATATTTCTAAAAGGTAGTTTGTAAATGTCAACAAATAACTTATATTGCAGGGTTGGCTCGTAGATCTTATCAACAAGTTTGGCACATTAAATGGATTTCAGATCTTGCATGATCGCTTCATGAGTGGTTCAGCATTGAATGTTCAGATCATTGCAGCTCTCATCAAGTAAGTTTTTTTATACAGTAATTTATTCATTTGGAAAAGGTGGCCTCGGTATAAAATATTTTGTTGGCACAAAGCTTAGTCTTTTCTTGAAGCATTTCTCCACACTCCATCTCTTAGCTGGTTGTGTTTGCCTTCACCATTTCATGTACTTCTAAATAGACATGAGTTTCTTGAATTAATTGCACTTTACTATTATAACATTGCACAACTACTGATTATGGCACTTTCCACTTTTTCATTCTTTTTCAGGCCATTTGGACAATGTTTTGAATTTCTAACGTTACATACAGTGAAGAAATATTTTCTCCCAATTATAGAAATGGTTCCACAGTTTTTAGAAAATTTAACAGATGATGAACTGAAAAAAGAAGCAAAGAATGAAGCCAAAAATGATGCTCTGTCCATGATAATCAAATCACTAAAGAACTTAGCTTCAAGAGTTCCAGGACAAGAAGAAACTGTAAAAAATTTAGAAATATTTAGGTTAAAAATGATTCTTAGGTAAGATGCTGCTGCTAATGTAATATGCCACTGCTGACATTTTTTTCCACACTTCTTACATTAAATTTCTCTCACAGGTTGTTACAAATTTCCTCTTTCAATGGTAAAATGAATGCACTAAATGAAGTTAACAAAGTAATATCCAGTGTGTCATATTATACTCATCGACATGGTAATCCTGAAGAGGAAGAGTGGCTTACAGCTGAAAGAATGGCAGTAAGTTCTCCTTTTCACTGAAGTTCATTGAACAGATTTTGTTTCTCCTTATTACTTTAATTGTAGAAGTAGCTATATATTGTGGATCCAGTGCACACTGCTTATGTTCGTATCTAGTGTTAACAACAGTAGGTGTCATGTGAAGGTAGTAAGTCATTTTAATAACCTTTCTGAGAAAAAATGCTATATTTGTATCAAAGCTGCTGTTGAAAATTATTTTTCAGTGTTGCTAAAAACAAGCCTCAAAAGTGGATCCTTCAGTATATTGTGGGGTTTATACAGTGTTTTAAAAAACCCAAAGGAACCTAGGTAAAAAAGTGTGATTCATTTGAAACTTTTGTGCCATAATGGGAAATTAGTGATCATTTAAATAAGGATATAGTCAGGGCTTTATGCGTCAACTTTTTCTCACTAGAGTTCCAACTTCTGCTTTTCACATGTCAGAAGCTAGATTCTGTGGTACAGAAAGTTCTAGATGTCACATTTTTGTTTTATTTAATATTTACACATTTTGAACACTGTTGCTTGAAAGTATATGTAGGGAACTATGAAAATGAGTATTTAAAGAGTTAAGAATGATTTTTTTTCCTTCATCTTTGTGAAATTTAGTCATGTTAAGTGATTTTTACACTGTTCTGCCCCATCTCTGTGACTGGCCACCTGTTGTGAGGTTTGTAATCTACAAAAGGACATCTGATAAGAAAGAATAGCTACAGTTTTGGTTTTTTGTTAAAGCAATAAGAGGAAATAGGTCTCTTTTTTACATATTCCCCATTGTTTGGCATCTCAGACAAGACCTCTATTTTTAAATGAAAACTTGTAGATTTAAGTATTTCACAAGACAAAGTGGAATGTTGTAAGCCTATAGTCAAGAATGCTGTTGGAAGGTACAATGCTGAGTTTGTTTCCTCTTTTGGTGCTCAAAGCACACCCTCCTTTGCTTCAGTTGGAACAAAACAATCTGACTGGGTCAGTGCCACCACTGAAAAAGTTGTATCTGCTGAAATATGTCTCTTAATTAGAAGCATTTCAAAAACCCTCTAAGTGGCAGTACTGAAATAATCTAATCTTTGTTATATTTCAGTCCTTATGGCCTTTCTGTGGGATATTCTGTAGGCGTAACAGTAGAGTTAGAAGTGTCTTAAACAATTTGTTTTTGGTATTTAATGGCTGTGAATTGCAATATAAAAATTGTGTTCCTTGGATGGAAGAGTTAACTGTTCTTCACGTATCTTCTTATGTTTGAAGTTGTTTGAACATTTTAATGCCTTGAGTTCATGATTTTAATATGCCTGAAAAAGAATTCCCCTTAAGATATTACAGTGACAAGCAGAATGGATGATTTAAAATGCTGATTTTCTTTTTTTTTTTTTTAAAGGAAATTAAAGTTAGAGATAAGTACCTTCCTCCTGGGCTGCTATTTCTTGCTTAATCTGTAATGGGTTGAATTTTTCTTTGTAGTTTAAATATCAATTATGGCACCTGAATAATTTGAGATGGCACTGCCTTTTTTTTTTTATATATTCAGGAATGGATCCAACAGAACAATATTTTATCAATTGTGTTAAGAGATAGTCTTCATCAACCTCAATATGTAGAGAAGTTAGAGAAAATTCTCCGTTTTGTCATCAAAGAGAAAGCCCTCACTTTGCAGGATCTTGACAACATTTGGGCTGCACAGGTAAATAATTCAACTACTTGTCTGCTACTGTGCAGGAGAGATCTTGCATATCTTGTATTGAGAAGACAGCCTGGACTTCTTTTATGTGGTGTTAGGCAAAGCTAAAGAAAAACTTGAATTCAAATGGTGTTCCTTTTTGAGTCCTGGATCTCAAAATTGTCTTCCCTAGTGTCTTCAGTGGAAAGGGTCAGCTGCACGTATATGTGAAGTCTGAAGAGACAGTTCAGAACGTGGTACAAAAGTTACTCTTATGAAGTATTAAGGAACCCTCAGTGTTCAGCAAAGACACGATATGTGATAACTTAATATTTTAAAATGCATTTAGAATATGTATTGCTGATCCCTGAATTCACCACAGTTGTGTAAATTTTTCCTGGCCAGAACGTGATTAGTAAGGCTTATAATAATGACTGTTCTAGACGTTGTTTAACTGCAAATTCTTTCCTTTGTGTTGTAAGGATTGTTTTTGAAAAATTACAAATTTTGCAATATTGACTTGTTTACTTAAATAATAGGTGAAGCTGGGTCTTCCTAGCTGTGGGCTGCATGAGCTTAATAAACAGAATGGGCAGGTAAAGAGACAAAATCATTAAAGAATTATTGACAATACAGAAAAGAAGAAATAATTTTAGGATAGAAGCAAGCACCAGTGCATAGATCCTTGTTCCTAAGTAGTGAGTAGTGAAACTCTTGGTTGTATGAATAAGCCCTCGGGCCAGTCTTTCAAGTGTGGGAGGGCTAAATCTGATTAACAAGGTAGAGGGCTGTACTGGTTTGGGCAGGGATAGTTAAATTTCTTCACAGTAGCTTATATAACTGCGTAAGTAAAGCAAAAGATGTACCTGTCTGTTTCAACCCACAAGTTTTCTCATTTTTACCCTCCTGATTGTCTTGCCTCATCCTGCTGTGGGGCAGAGGGTGAGTGAGCAGCTGTGTGATGCTTAGTTGTCCGCTGAAGTTACACCATGACATGGGCTGATACAGGAGCTGGGTAGGGTTGTATCGCTGGTTTAGATGTGCTCATGCTGTTCTGAAAACATAACAGTTTGGCTTAAGTGGACTTATCCGGGTGTCCCTGTACTATTTTCAGGTTACACTTCAAACAATTGGGACTGGTTCAACTGACTTCATAATGTCTAGACTTCAGTTCCATCCTCATAGTAACTGCACAGGCTGAAACTCAGTAAAGTCTTTTCTGTTTATCCCAAAGTCCTGTTCAGAAAATTTCATCACGTAACAGCAATACACAGATTACTTGAATTAAGGTCGATGAGAATAGTTAGTTTTTGGCTTGTGGTCTGCAGATGATTTCAAGACTACAAGATGTCTGTGGCACAAAAAAAGATACTTTGAGAGGTTAGTTTGCTGTTGGTAGGCTTATTTTAGCTATATTAGAGCCTCACCTTTAATAAGAGGGGGAAGAAAATTCTGAAATTTGGGGAAAATGTTTTCCAAGCAATTACATTGCTCCGAGTGCCTGAAAATGGATGTGGGTAAGCTAGTTGAAGTCAAACTTGCTACCCTTCCAGAGAAGTCTGAACAAGTGGTAGAACCCCTTAAAAGGTAGGGGTAGTCCCCAACAGCTGAAAAAAACCATACAAACTAGGAATGAAGAAATAGGAGTAATTCAGGAATGAGTCTCCTGTGCCCTTAAATACCCATCTTGCTCTGCTCACTTCAGTGGTCTTGCTGTAGTTTTGCCCTGTATATTTTTTGTGTGAAAGTAGCTCTCCCTCAGGTAGATGGTTTCACGGCAGCTTAAACCATGAAATTAAAAGAGACCAAAAATTAAGAATACCAGAATCTGCTGGTACAGAATGATTTTTACCAACTTCACTACTCCCTGTGTGCAGTTGTTTTTAGAAGTTCTTATTAAGTGACTGTTCTAAGAGCAGCTGGAGCATGAAATTCAGTAGTGAGGAGTTGATTTACTGTGTAGCTTTATATAACAGGCAGGTTATTTTAGCTTGGCTGCTGCAGCAGTGGTGAGGTTTTGATTTGCTTTTGGGCTTGAGCTGCTGTGTTGCTGCCTGGTTTTAGAGGGTGAGCGTGCACCAGAGAATCTTTGTAAAATCTAGAGTAAAAATAAGTAGTTTATTAGAGTAATACAGTCATTCTGATTTTGCCTTTAGAAGGCAACCTAAGTTTTAATTTTGTTGAAATGCTTTCGTGTCTTGCAAAGCCAGTGCTCGCAGTACAGAAGTGTATTTGATTCAAGGAGTAATGTTGGAAGACTCTAAAAGCAAGCATTAAGTTGCAGCCTCTGGAGTTGCAGGGAGAGATCAGCTGGACAAGACACAAAATGGCAGAGGTTGAGGTCGCATTATTCTGGAGTATTTAATTGGAGCTTTATGGGCATTTCCCTGTTTCTGCGCAGCAAGCTGGCTGGGTCAGGCACTGTATGCCTTATTTCCTCCCCCTGTCTGGTTCTGCTTCCCCATGTCTGTCAAAAACCTCCCAAGACAAGATTGTTACAAGCCTTACTCTTACTCTTCTTGCTCCCCCCAGGAGCTGTGCATACTTCTCCTTTCGCTTATTGTATTGTATATGGTCTTTCTGCCCTGCACACTCTCCGTTTTTCTTTCTATCCAGGAAATGGTCTGGTGAGAGAGAGAAGTCATACAATATTTTGCAAAATGAAGTGGGTTTAGTAATTGCCCCTTTCATAATCTGATCCATAACATAAAAATGGACATTACTACTTAAATTGACTTTTTTTTTAAATGAAAATTTATGGCACACTATAAAGAATATAAGGCACAGCATGTAACGAAGCTATTAGTCTGTTTTTTGTTTTTAAGTGAATTACCGATGCAAGCTTTTAGAAGGAATGGAATTTCAAAACTGCTTATGCATGTATTTTTAATCATGTACAAGATTAATTACATCAGAATGTGTATTCTGGGTATTTGTTTTGCATTTTTTAATTCATTGTTTAAGAAATGTTCTACAGTAAATCAGCTGTTGATTCACATAGTCCGAATTTGTTGGTTTTGAGTACAGATGTAAAGTACAGGATGAATTTTCCAGCCTGGGCAGGAAATTTTCTTCATGCTCAGAGTTAGAATGAAACTAGCCTTTTTCCCCTTATGTCTTCCTCCTTGAATGTCAAAATTGTGATGTACACAAAACTCTGAGTTGAAGCAGTGTCTAGTGTAACACTCAGCATCTTGTCTTTAGTTGCTTGATTGTTAGATTTGTAAGATTAAAAGCTGCTGGATTCTAAAATGTTGTCTGCCAACAAGTTGTAATAGAAAGCTTTAGTTGTCCATGAATCCACTAGCGCAAAGGAAGTACTTCAGCCTGAGAAACTATGTGGAAATAATAAAAATACTTCAATGAAATTCATTGCAGAAGTTGATTTTGAGCCCTTTCTTATTAAAGAAAAACACACAAAACAACATTAAAATACTGATTTGTAAGTTAAGATACCCTTTAAGACTTTTTGTTTACTGTCTCAGCTTGCTTTTGTAACAGCAACAAAAAAAACCCTGTGATGCTGCAGTGTTTATATTCTAAATAAATACTTGTGCACACATAGAGCACACTTAAATACTTACACATACAAGGGAAATGTAAATATTGTGAATCCCCAGTGAAGCAAATATTCAGTTTGCTATGCTGCTCCCACAGCATCAGCTCATCTTGCTGGCCACGTCAAACAGTGTGCTTGTAAAAATGATGTTGGATCTCTTGCTGCCTGACTTAATATGAATTGCTACAAATGTTGGTAGATTTTTTTCTCTTCTTGACAGGCAGGAAAGCATGAAGCCATTGTAAAAAATGTACATGATCTCCTCGCAAAATTAGCTTGGGATTTCTCTCCTGAACAGCTTGATCACCTGTTTGACTGTTTTAAGGTAATTATGCATGTTTTGGCTGTATTCAGGAAATGGGTTGTGAGGTTTCATGCAGATTTGTGGCTTTTTCAGTGTCTTACTTTCTACTTACTTTAGATGCGGTCAGTTTCTGTGTGTTAGAAGATTTCTTAATATGTAGCAACAGTCTAATATTTAATTCTAGAAATGTTGTTCTTTATTGAGCACTCCTTGTGAGATTTTCTGTTACTTCCTGTCTAAAACAAAGGCTAATTGTGGTTGTTTAGTAGACATTTTTGTTTTCTGGTTTGAACACTTGGGAGTAATACACGTCTGTTGAAGCCTGTAGTATTGAAGTTACTTTTAGCAATCCTAGAAGCATGGAAAAATATTTTTTTTATCTTAAATATCTTTTTTTAAATTGTTCTAAATTAGTAAGTGTTGGTGATTTAGTAAATTATGTTTTTCTCCTGGCGTTAGAATAGGTTTTGTCAGGTTTACCAGGCAATGCTACTTTTGATCTGTAAGTAGAGGAGATAAAGGACTTCCGTCCCCCGCTCCCCCAACTTCCTCTTTATCATGTAATAATTTTTCTCTGTTTAGCATACATACAGAATGAAGCAGTAGTCCCAGGAAGATAAAGTTGAATGTTTATAGACATATAATGATTTGATTGAAATCACAAAACAAATTGATTCTGAAAGTTTTGTTACTCATGGTTTTTTTTATCTGTGACATTTAACATTTACAGCTTCCAGTAGTGGTGCTCTCTGGTTTGTTCTACTGTTTCACTTTTAGAATACAGTCTTCTGTACTGGAGAATGCAAGCCAGCTTTGCATGCTCTGTTTTCTGGTTTTAGATAAATGCATTATAGGTATATTTTGGCTTACATGTAATTTATGCTCTCTTTCTTGGTGTTCTGTAGTTTGGTGAATTTGGGTCTAATACTCTGTCATTCAAATACTAAACTCAGTGCTCAGAAATTTTGTGTAAACTGTTTTATCCCATGTTGAGAGATAGATATAAAGTGATGCTACCTTGAAAACTTACTCAGAAAGAGGTTCATTTAATTCAGAGGGCGTGTTTCAGTCAGATTCAGAGGCACAAGTATTAAAATTTTACTTGTGGAATCAAGTGATCATAAGTAATTTAAGAAGTATTTTAAGAATAAGCACATGAGTTTTGAGAAAGCATTTACAAGAAACAGCTGAGTCCACTCTTATTTTGACTGCTGGAGAGCTTGTCAGTGGTAATGTTAATGTTTATGAGCACAGCTATGATCTTTAAACAAAGAGCTGCCTTTTTAAAGCCTAAAGTTGAATACACTTCAGTTGTAAATACTAGAAGAGCTCTTCGGTTCTGTCTGGCTTATGTATTGCTTTAATGTGCTATTTATTATTAATGAAAGAAATGAATGTGAAAGTTTCTTGTGTAGTTGCATCACTTTATTATTGCGTCATTTGTTAATGGTGCAGGTTATGTGTGGAATTTAAAAAAAAAAAGACCTGTTTTTGTAATTTTTTTTAATGTTTACTTAGGCAAGTTGGACAAATGCAAGCAAGAAACAGCGTGAGAAACTGCTTGAATTAATTCGTCGCCTTGCAGAGGATGACAAGGATGGTGTGATGGCACACAAAGTGCTGAACCTTTTGTGGAATTTGGCTCACAGTGATGATGTACCAGTTGATATCATGGACCAGGCTCTTAGTGCCCATATTAAAATCTTAGATTACAGCTGTTCGCAGGTGAGTAATCTGGTATGTTCTACTGTGAAAGAAGTCACTGAGTTTCCTTCCATTCCCCATAAAAAATTGAAGGGATCTGATAATTTAGTGAAAGTGTTCCTTATCGTAGATTTCTATTTTTCCACCAGCATCCTGGTACTTTTAAAGTGTTATGGGGTATATTTTAATTAACACAGTTTGTGCTTTAACTGGAGAGAGTGAAATTCATCAATTTCCCTGTCTTGTTGCAATTGTCATGCACATACTGTAATGAGCACATTGGAAGAATTGGAAAAGAACCATACCAGAGTAAACGGGGGGAAAGGAAAAGCCGTCCCCTCCTCCCCCAGCTTTTTCCCAAACTGAATTATGCTGATCTGTTTCAGTGGGTTTTTTTTTCCAGTAAGTCCTTATTAGTGAGTGGAAATAAATGAAAGAAGAGTGAGCAAATTATTTAAACACTTGTTAAATATGTATTGCGTACTTGAAGGCAGGGGGTTTGTAACACGCTGGTGGCTTCTGCCAGCATGTCATGCTGCTCAGATACTTTCCTTATGCTTATATGCATCAGAACTCAGGTGATGTAGTATTTGTTTGGCTTTGTATGTTTGTTCTGTCTTGGAAACACATTAAGGGAATTACGATAGTTCTTCCATATACTTGATTTTGATTAAAACCTGGTGTTCTCTAAGGATCGAGATACGCAGAAGATCCAGTGGATAGATCGTTTTATAGAAGAACTTCGCACAAATGACAAATGGGTCATTCCTGCACTGAAACAAATTAGAGAAATCTGCAGTTTGTTTGGTGAAGCACCACAGAACTTGAGGTAAGACTTGAATGCAAATAAAATTTCGTCCGTTAAAAGTTGGATGGGTTGGAATGAGGCAAATTTAATTTTGTTTTTTTCCACAAGAGGTCAGGAAATTTTAGGTAAAACCATAGCCTGTGTTGAAAGATGTTCATCAAGTTTGTTTTAGTGTGTGTAAATAGTCTCTAAAAATTCAGACACCTGAGTTCAGTAAGAGACTGTTAACAGCTACTTCAAACATGCTTTTATTAATTTTTATGATAGTAGTCTAGTGGAAAATCTGAGTTTGTTTTTCTGTTATTCATGGACTTCCTTGCCTAACAATGGATTTAGTGTACTAAGTATAAATACATTGTCTGTATGGATGTATGTATGTACATACATGCACAAACATACCCACCCACCTCTGTTCTTTGATGACAAATTCATGCAGGTTGTCTAGTTCATATACGTGAAATCAAAGGTGACTTTTTGGTCTGGGACAGATACTCTACTGATTCTCTCTCCTGAACGGAATAGATTAGAAATGTGTGGGATTTGTTTTATTGGGGGAGTGAGTTTGCTTGTCTTGCAGGGTGTTCATTTGATGTTTGTCTTTAAAAGGAAGAAAAAATTAAAAGCCATTGTCTGTTTGGACCTTTTAAAGCAGAAGTGCTTGTTTTAATTATTTTAAATGTTGTTTCACAAGAGAAATAGCTGAGATTCTGTGCCTGTAACAGTATTTGTATCCACATCGGGATTTTTACAAACTTCAGAAAAATACTGTTTGCTTATCAGTGTTGCACAATTGCTTTGTTTTAATTCTTGTGAGCAGATAAACTATTCAGATCAATGTTGCTATTTCGGTTGGCTTACAGAAAGGATCAAGTCAGGGAAAGTTGAGGAAAATAAGGCTCAGTTTGCACAACACTATCTTCTTGCTGATACCATTTTCAGGAGTTATGATAATACTGCATTCCTGGCTTTTGGAGGTTTCTTTATTGGTTTAGTTCGCAACGTGCTTTTCAATTTTCCATTACGTTTTAATCCTTTACAGTTTCACATTAATGATTGCTTGAGGTTTATCCAACAGGGTCGCAGAGTTACCTGTTAATGAGCAGAAAAGCCTGTTTCCTGTGTCTTGGAGCCCTTAACCTTTTTCATGCTGTAAGATCAGGCAAACCAAGCTACCTGGTTATTCAGAGTAGTTGTTCAATTTGAATGCTTTTATCACAGTGCCTTAACAAAGATACTTTGCTTTAAGTAATTTTTGAAGCAGAGCTCGTTCGAAGCTTCAATTTATGTTTCAGCTCTGAAGTAATCTTTCGAGGAGCTGAATTTCTATATGGTTGTGGAAGTTTAGGTTTCCTGTATGGTCTGTGTAGTTACATGGCTTGAATGTCTCTCTTCTTTGTTTATCAGGCCATCTCTTCCTCAGATTTCCAGGCAGTGTGCATTGCAGTATGTCATAGCACCTCATATTTATGCAGGATTTGAAAAACAAATATGGTGGGAAAGTAAACTTTGAACTGAACATTTTAATCCAGAGACTTATTAAGACCTCTTCCTGTGGAGAATTCCTTGTTAGCAAGTTACTGTTGAAGGGAGTGATTTTGGTCAGGCAGTGTTACTGCCCCGATGACAGGGAAACCTACTAAATGAAAACATAATTTTGAAGTAATCAGTGACTTTCCAGTCCTCTTAGTTTTCTGGTAACACTTAATATTGATATGGTTTAGAAATTGTAATGCATGCATCCCATACCTGTTCCTATCAGCTTACCTTATCTGACTTAAAACTGTAATACCTAACGTCCTTCTAGAATTTGGATCAAAAGTAGGTCAAAACAGGTGTTTGTGACAACTGTCTCAAAAACATGTCACAGAGCTTTCTGTCTGCAACATTAATCCCATATTCTTTATGCTGCTCTTTTGCGATGGTTCAATTGATTGACGCTGGTAATGAAAAGTTAATCCAGTACAGAGAAGGCTTCTGATTCTTGGCAAAAATAAATATAAATTATCTTATGCCATTGGCACTGTAAAAATTCTTTTGGGAGGGAAGTTTTAAGTGTTGCTAGTTATTCATGCGGTTGAACAAAGTTGGTTATACCGTTGATTTGACAAAATTTAGCTACTTGACCACAGAGACATGCTACATGTTTTAGAAAATTCAGCTTAACCAGAATTACAGCAGAAAATAATTCTTACGTAAGTGCAGGGACTCTTAGAGGTGCAAGGATGCTTATCAATACTAAGGAAGAGTCTATTATTCAACATACTGACCTTTACTGTTTAGAAGATAATTAATCTTCTTAATTTTCTCTGTGTTGGTTGATAGAGGTAGAGCCTTGCATAGACCAGTGTCAGGCACTTAAGTTTGACCTGTATCTACTCAAGCAGTAGGAGATCCATGTCCTAAATTTCTTGCCCAGAAAAATTAACTGAACATTGAGAGTTCAGGGGTTTTGTTAGTGCCTTAAGGCAACAATGATGCTTCAAGTCACTTTTAGCCTAAGTAGTAGAATTTGCTGGCATTGATAACTGCTGTTTGGATTTTTAATGTCTGCACTTTTTTAATGATACATTTAGCACAACTCTCATCTTCAAAAGCTGAGTTATATATGCAGTATTATGTTGGGCAAGTTACATGTGCAGATAAATAGGTTTTTTTAATCCATTAATATTAGGTTGTTTAGAATTTCACCTTCATTAATTTGCCAGTATTTTTCTACTAAATAACCGTTCTGACTATGAAATGTCCTTTTTCATATTTCCAAAATAATTTGTCATCCATTTCAAAATGCTGTTTTTAGTTTTTATACATTGGCTTTTGGTATCCATTTAGTAGAAACATAATGAAAATACGACTTTTGCTGTTACCTTCAATTTCTCATACTCCTAAATTGTTACACATTAATGAGTGTGTAGTAACTAATGTGTATTAATATTAAACATTAAATGAATGTATTCTAATGGCAACATCATCATATAGTCTAACCTTAAAATACTTAAGGAAAATTTTAGTTGCATGTTGAGTTTGTTTTAATAGTAGAAAATGTTAAAAGACATTGTCAGATCAGCTTTTTTTCCTGTACCTAAAGACAGTCATTTTGCCTTTGATTCAATCCTAGCAGATGGTCAAAAGAACATCTTAGATGTTGCTCACAAACACTATATAACAATTCACAACTCATAACTGTTAAGTCTAGTTATTACTGTTGTTCAACTTTTCAGAGTAGTTGCTAACCAGGATGAGTCCATGTGCAAATTTACTGTTTTTGTGTGTGGTTGAGAAAGAAGTAAAAAATACTTAACACAGAATGTTGTGGTCTTCTGCTGATAAAGCTTTCATTTTTCTGTACTTTGTAAGATTGATACAAATGCATATTTTTATAAATACAGACTCCAGTATCTTAATTCTGCAAAACACCCCATCTAACTTCTACTTGTTCGTTTAGTTGTTTCATCATATGTATTTCCCAAATTGTCAATGTTCTTATTTACTGTTACCCTTTGTAAGTGCAGCTCTGTCTAGAGGTAATAATCTTGGGTCGCTACTGAAACATAGTCTTTTGCTGCTGGTTTATTCGGAGTAAGGAAGGTTTGTGGAGATGGAATGAAGCAAAATTGGAAAGTTTCTTAAAGTGAAAAGAAATTGTTCTCTCTGAGTATATGAAGTCCTGTATGGTTTTTTTCTTTTATGCTTCCATCCATTTTGTTTTCTCTCTGACAAATCTCTCAGTCTTTGGGGTTTTTTAACACAATTTGTGTTTTAAGTGCCCCTTTCATACTGTTTTAGAAAATTCAGCATATTGTGAAGTTTAATCTTTTGAAGACCACAGTGCTTGGCAGAGCAAATTCTGTTGGTTGCAGGTAAAATAATTATTGACAGGGTTTTGATGGCTTCTGTCTTTTAAACCCACATTGACACTGATTTGTGGCCCAGAGAGTCAGTTTATCTGTTGTTGTTTCATCTCCAGTGAAATGTGGTTATCAGCTGCAAGATCGTTGTTGGCTGATGCTGGAACATCCTCACTGGTTTCTAAAGTGTGGCGATACTGTAGAGTGCTGTAGGTCATGTAGTACAGGCACCCAATTTCCTACCTGTAACCCATTCAGCTAATTATTAGGTCTACTTTTTGGAGTGTTGAAGGAGAAGAGAACAATTCTGGAATGACATTTCCTCAGCGCAGGCTATGGGATCAGCTGAGCGCTAATGAGGAATGCCACTCTTCCCCCTGACACGCACTTGTTTTCTTTTTTTCTCTTTACCATGAAAGAGCAGCACTAGTTTGCCTTGTTTATGCAGTCAAGATCAGTGCTCTGATCTACAGCTACAGCAGTTGAGAAATTTTGAGAGTGTTCTGCAGAGATGATGAGTCCCCAAGTTCTACAATTTGAGGGTGGTTCATGGCATGTGGGTCTTGGACCCAAGCTCTCGCAGTTTGCTTTTGTAATCTAAATGTGTCTAGTGTTGTTCAGGAGCAGCATTTTTCATCAGGTCTTAAACTTACAATCATTTATTGGGATATTTCTTTTCTTGAACTTTTCTGGATTTTTTTTTTAGCCGTACGTTCTGTGTAACTGCTTTTTTTTGTTTGCACCACATTTTTTTCAGATAGATACTGTTAGAAAAAAAGCAGTACTGTTTGCAGGTTTTTTAAAGTGTTGAAATAGTTGTTGTGATTATTGGCTGGTTTTACTTTGAGTTTTACTTAGTGTTTTAATATTAAATACAGAAAATAGTATCAGATGGCTGAGGAAGAAACTTTGGATGTGTGTGTTGTAGTTATACTACAGCTGAGGGTCCCTGTCATTACTGTGCACCTTGTGGGCAGGTATTTCTATTCTGTCATGCTGCAGATATTCTCCCTCCAGTGCACTGAGCTGCTCAGATCGCTTTGATGTTTTTGATATATATTTTAACTGTACAATCCTCACAAATTTGCAGCTTTTAATAACTTGCGAGAGCTGTTAGTATGTCAGAAGAAAAGAAAGAAAAAATAGTGTCAGAAACTTAGTATTACTGATTTCTATTAGATTATTTTCTTCAGTTGATTTCTGAACTGTTGGGTGCAAGACTTCTCTGATTTCTTGTAACACTTGCGTTTTAATTTCAGTCAAACTCAGCGAAGTCCCCATGTGTTTTACCGACATGACTTAATCAATCAACTTCAGCACAATCACGCCCTAGTTACCCTGGTTGCAGAAAATCTCTCTGCCTATATGGAAAGCATGAGGCAGTATGCTAAAGGTAAGTTGTAACTGAAAAGTTGCCTCATAGAGTGTATGAAACTTCAACTGGTAATGGAGTTAAAAGCAAATTCCCATAGTAAAATAACTATGAAGTCTATTTGTTTAATTTTCAAGTGTCTTTGGGGTTGATAGCCTTTGTAGTTGATAGCCTTTGTGGTGTCTGGTTGGGTAAGAAAAACTTAAAATGATTTTTTTTTATGATTAAAAATGTGTGTTCTATAGCAGAATATGAGAAAGTGGCAGCTCTCATCTGTGACTTGATAAACATCATCTTGCCTTACTTAGGCAAGGGTAGTTACTTTAGTGGAAAATTCTAGTAGTAAGACTTGCAGTTTTGACTTTTGGACACTCCTTTGAGAAGTTTTTTTAAACACCTCTATTTGAAGCCAGTATTTGGAATTTCTCAGTGAGAAGGACTTTAAACCATAGGGGATACCATTTCTTTTTACCAGGTAACTCCCATTTCTGTTCAGTCATTTTCTCACTGCGGTTGTTACTGGAAGCACTTCGGCAGCACATTGTGTTAATATTTATATATTTTAGGCTTAACTCAGCCCTTTGCTGAATTTACCCTCTTACTCTGGATTAACTTTTAGCTACTAAGGTGGAAGCATGGAAAGGAAGAGAATGGCAGACCAGGAAACTCCTTGTTACACGGGACCACAGTATTTTAGTATAAAATTAGGCCAACAGAAGTGAAAGGATGAGATTTACGCCCCTCTTTCCCCATCACTGACTTTGCTGACTGGAGCCAGGGACTATTCTACCCCAGCATCATAACGTCCTGCCAGCCTTTCAGTTGCATCTCAAATATGACACAGTGTGTTATGGAGGAATTCAGTGTCGATTGTCCATAGAGGACAGGGTATTTGCATATTCTGAAGTTTATATCTTGCGACACCTGGGAAGATTGCCTAGACACCTTTAATTTTGGAATTTGTTTAAGTTTGGAGTACTCTATATATATTTTATGTAAAAGATATCCAAAATACATTTTTGAGGACTTGTGTGAATTGTGGTGCTCTGTGAAGATGGTCACTTCAGCCAGGTGTTGATAAGTGAGAATGACATTTAGTTAAATCTGAACACTGCAAATACATTTCTCTGTTCAGGAATACGTGGGGGTATTACCCTAATTTAAGCTCCTTAATGAATGATGGCATTTCACTAATTAGTGTTAAAATAATACTAAATTATTTAGTCTGTTCTTAAGCCATACTGTCTTAGGCTTAGTCTTCACAGGAGGGTGGAATAGAGTAAGTATTAGTCATGTAACTTTTGTAGGCTGTTGAGAGTGCTCTTCAACTTTGCTAATGTGATGCAAAAATGCCATTTTATTTGCAATTAACATCACATTTTAACTATATCAATATCTTACAGTTCGTGATCCTGTTTTTCTTTCTCTTGAACTTTGGCCAGCTATGAAATCTGGGTTTTGGCCTCAGTGTTAGGAAGGAAACATAATCAACAGCTGTATTCCAATGTCCAGAAATACCCTACACATACTATTGGAGTATGAACTATGTTTGATTAATTTCAGTCACATCCCATTGCCCTGCTGCTCCCCAACTATAATGACTCAGTTAAGTGGGAATCTGAACATCTTCAGTGTGATAGGAATTATATGTGTGTAAAGGGTTTAAGCATGATCTAATTACAAAGCAATTAAACTATGCTTTTTGCAACAAAGCTGCTGCAGAACTTCTCACTTGCATTGGAGAACAAAACCAGATGAATAATGGTGTGGATTTTTTTTATTAGATGCTTTATTACATTATTGAGGGGAACCAGAAAATATCTCCTGATGTTCCAGATACTGTATGAAGACTGTAAGGCACAGTTCCTGTACAAAAACTATTTTATTTTCAGCTTTATATACTAAATAGAGCAGATCATAGAGCACTGTGAAGTTTTGTCTTCTATGCCTTTGTGGAGGAGTTAAAAATATGCCAGGGGGACATATAAATGAAAGGGAATAAATGAAAGGAGAAGAAAGAAGATTATGTATGTGAGGACAGAAGGAACTGGAAGGTGTGGAATTAAGCTTGGCTGGAGAATGTGAATGAGACAGAGGGAGAAAATTCAAGGCAAACATCCAGACAGCACAGGTCAAACAAATTCCATAGAAATAAAACATTCCAGTTGTCAACAAATCTCTTTGGCAGTTAACACTGCAATTATTGTGTAATTTTGGATATTTTTGAGTTTATTTTGAATTTGCCATATTTTTGTTTTCCTTGAAGGTTTCCGTAGTTGTATTCTGTGAGGAAGAATAGTGTTCCTATTCTTCTGTTATTCACTAATGCATAGTATTTTCTGTGATACTCCCTTTTATATGTTTGCTTTTTTGAAGTTAAAGAGAAGCCTAATCTACGTTCTGGAATTTTTTCCACGCTTTATTATTTTCCCTCCTGCTGAACTCACCCTTTACTCCAACTCTGCAAAGTCCTCCATGAGATGAGGCAACTGCTGTTGCATTCTGTAGTCCTGAAGGAGGTCACAGTTTCATCTTTTTGACGAATTGTCAAAGACTTTTTGAAAATTTTAAAAGATTGCTAGTCAGTTCTCCATTATCTTCTGTTTTTCTGAAGTACTAAAAAAAAATTCAGCATTAATGACATGTAATTATTTGTAGAAATTGTGCCATATGATCTTCCATGTGTGTTTATCACTAATTAGACTTAAATTTTCAATCAGTCATTTTTTGATCCATAATTTCTCTGTTCGTTCTTCTGCTCCAGTATGTAAAAAGAATTTTTAAGGAGATCACATTTGGACTTGCTGTGGGATGCACAGATTAGAAGATAAATCTGGCAGATATAGAAAGAATCTGATACAGGAAGTATTTAGGGAGACAGTATTTTTTTGTAGTTCATAGTGTTTCGGAATTCTGAAGTGCATCCATACTGCCTTTGGGCAACTGTCTGGCTTTGAATACTTGAATTCTTCTGTCATTGCTAGGGTTGGTGTTGTGTCTGTGAATTAAACTCCAGTCAGGAAAAGAAATCCCATATAGTCCCCGTAGTGAAAACACTACCACCTCCCACTCAACAAAAGAAAATCAAACAAAAAACCCACCCAGATCCCCAAACACTTCAAGTAATTAGTTTTAATTTCTCTGCAATATGTTATCTACCCTAATTGTTTCTTATTCTGGAGCCACATCGTATCTTGCCAGTTTTTTACTTTTAATACTGAACTAATTTTTATTTGGCTACATTTTTTTTTTCCCCCATATTTCTTCTTTTGATAATTGCCCGCTTATTCATTAGGGCTGTAATTTAAAATTTTGAAGGATTTTTAGTGAACATAATGTCTCCAGTTTTGCAGACATCAGTTAACCACTAGTCTTCGGTTTCTCCTTTTACTTTATTTTTAAGACAGTGTACCTTTTAGGCTTGGACACAGAGAGCAATATGACAATTTTTTTTCTCTTGATTTTGAAACACTGATGCACTTCAGCTGTTAGACTGGTTTGGTTTGGATTTTTTTTCCCTTCCTGCAATAGTAAGAGTTACTGATTCTCAGTTCTGAAGATAAATTCTAGTATTAGTCTTGACGTTTTCATGATACAGTCTATTGTGGCTGGGTCATCTTAGCTAAAGGTAATCTGTACACTTCCACAAATAAGAAACACAGCATTAATTAGTATATAATGGAGCTGTCATAATGAGCATGTGTCATGATGAACTACTGCTAGTGCAGATGAAAGTAGTGCATGTAGAGATCTAGATTGTATCTCTTTAATTAAAGATACCCAACCAACCAACCACCAAACAAAACCACACCAAAACCTGTGTTCCTATGAAGCAAAATATTATGCTGATATTTGACAAAAGGCAGGTAAAACTTCAATTGCTTGTCCTATTTTCAAATCTTGTCAGTATTAGAAGCATTCAGGTTTGTATCTGGAAACTTGCAGGAGACAAAGTTGTCTTATGTTTTCTTCCTCTTAAGTGATGTCATGTACATAGCTACTTAAAAAGGTGTTAATGAAATGGAGTGACTGTTTCCTCTTGAGAGAAAAAACTTCAAAATGGGAAACTTAAATTTTGGAAAAGATGCTCTCTAATGAAACCAAAGCATCCTCAGGAGAAAAACACTGGATAATCTGAATTACGTGCTGGGTATACTTTAATTTTTAACTGACTTCTGACTTCCAACTGACTACTTAAAATTAGGAAAATTGATTTGAATAAGTAGAATACAAGTTCTTAATTTTTCTGTCATACTTTAATTATACCGAACAAGGGGCACATGTATCTGCACACAGTTGTTGATTTGATCTTAGACCTTGGTAGTATTTGCTTATACTCATTTTAGTTTAGGATGAAATATTAACTGGTTGTAGATTGGTGAAAACTTTCCAAATACCTTACTGAAAATTTACTGGGATTTGAGTGGTTTTGATTGTAACACATCCTGTCTTGTGGAGTCAGCATGCCTTTTCTGAATGTCTTGTCTGATAAAACTTTTTATTTGCAGAGCATGGGGAATACGATCCTCAAACTGTAAGACCAGGAAGCAGATACAGTCACGTGCAGGAAGTGCAGGAGCGACTTAACTTCTTACGGTTAGTTTTAGCTTGAACGTTTGTTTCACTTCTGTAAGAAAACTCTGAATACTTTAAAGAATTTCTTTTTCTTCTACAGCTTTAAGTTGTTAACTTCTTCCAAAAATCATATGCAAAAATACACTGAATGTTTTTGTTTTGGCTTGTTGGGTTTGTTTTGGTTTGTTTGTTTTGGTTTTGTTTTTTTGTTTTCTTCCCAGAGGGCTTCTGTGCTACTGTTGAAATATTCAAATAAAGTTTATTGGCATCTTTGCAATCTAGGGCTCTCATTCTGCACTAAGACTTGTATGTTTTTTTCCTGTCTGTGTGCAGAACCCTGCTGACTTGAACACAGTGTGCAGGTGGATACAGTTACATCCCTGTTGCGGTAACTTGGCTGAAAGTTTAAAATACTCCAAACAGGGATATGGCTGAGTGTCCTTATTTGTTGTACCTCACCAGATTTAAATCCATGGTCATAACCTGGCATACAGTTTTGTCAGGCACTGATGCTTGATTGTCAGCAACTGAGCCATAAAAAGAGAGTGGAATAAAATTATTTGGATTACTTTTGGCCATCTGCTGTCTGAGTAAAATAAGAAAACAAAGGATCTCTGCTCATCACAGAGTTGCAGTATGGTGATGCTTTTTCTTAGTTGTTTTTAACCTTTTTGTAACATGTAAAAATGTTTGAACTGTCAAGTTCTGAAATATTCTTTTCTTGTTTTCTAAGAGAGACTTTTTTTTTTTACTTTTAAAAATTTTACCAGGAATTCCTATAAACTTGAGTGTTACAGTCTAATGAAATTATGCATTAGCATATGGATAGACTTAATTTGTCATTCCTACATGTTAAAAGTTGTAACTTCTTTAGACTGAAGTTCACTGCATGTTAATGTACAGAAATTTATGAAGTCCCATGGCTGTCAGTGCAATATGTAGCAATTTCTGAAAAGAAGTGCCATAACTTAGTCCCTGATTTCCTTTACATAGCAAAGATTTTGAATCAGAAAAATTACTCTAAAGAACTTTATCATTTGTTCCTCCTGAAACATTCTTAATGTTAGCTCTCAGAACTGAAGTTCTTAATCATTCTTTCTAAATAATTTAACACAAATGAAAAACTTGGTTAAATAAAAGGAAAAATTCCTGGTTCATTGACTTTATTCTGTAGAATTGATACCTTTTTTGCAATTCTTCTGAAGCAAGTATTAAAACATAATGAATGATTGCAGAATTCATTTGTTCTCTTATGTTGTGACCTGACTTTTAAACTAAATTAGGAGATGTGCATTTCTTTGTGTATAAAATGTAAAACAATGCTTGGTATTTTTGTGTAAGCCATTTTTTGCTGGATTTGATTCCTTTTCTGTTTGGAATATAAGGTCTTGATCCATTCAAGCTTACTATGAAATCATGGTGTTAATTATGAGTGGATTGATGATATAAAATTTTCAGGGTCATATTTATGATACATGAATGAATAATATGCATATTCACCTTTGTGCCTGTGCTTTTTACTGAATTGTAACTCTGGATGTCTATTAGACAGTGCTGTTAATTGTCTCTTTGTTTTGCTCAAGATTTTTGTTGAAGGATGGTCAGCTGTGGCTCTGTGCCCCTCAGGCGAAGCAAATATGGAAGTGTTTAGCTGAAAATGCGGTTTATCTTTGTGATCGCGAAGCCTGTTTTAAATGGTATTCCAAACTAATGGGGGATGAACCAGACTTAGACCCTGACATTAATAAGGACTTCTTTGAAAATAATGTGCTTCAGCTGGATCCTTCCCTATTAACAGAAAATGGAATGAAATGTTTTGAACGTTTCTTCAAAGCTGTGAACTGTCGAGAAGGAAAGCTAGTAGCAAAGAGACGAGCCTATATGATGGATGATCTGGAATTAATAGGATTAGACTACCTTTGGAGGGTGAGTTAATTGGAGAAAATGTCTGAAGGGTTAACTGCTGAGTCTTTCTCAGTCTCTTAATATTTCTAGGAATGTGTAATTTCTTACTGAAATTACAGAAACCTACTTTGTCAAAGTAAATGCATGGCTTTTGACTCCACTGTCTTCCCAGCAAGTGTGCAAGCTGGTAACTTTGCAGACTGATATTTAATGGAAACGTAAGTATATTTATGTATGCACATGAAACTAAAAATTTGCTTATACTGCTGAAGAAGAAAGGATTGTTCCAGGTGACTTTTCTATTGATCTCTCTTTCTTTCACATGCCCATTATAAATAACCCTTTTTTTCTTCGTAAGCTACTCTATGGCAGTCCTTCTAGTGTGGTAAACTGGGGTTGATTCTACATTAGGCCAAGTGACCACTGGTCTGATTCTTTCTCTTTGCCTAAACCTATAGATTCTATGTAGCCACCTATTCTATATGTATAAAATCTTCCCTGTCAATACAAAGGTTGTTGCTTTTTGAAACTTGCCAAATCTATTGGTGAAAAGCATCAGTATCTAATCTGTTGCATAAGTTTTTCAGAGTATTTCTAGTTTTCAGGAGATGCACTAAAACCCACAGTGGCGCACTGTGGCATGATCATCATGGCTGTGTTTTTGTAAAACATGTGCAGCAGCAGCCTACAGTGATTTTGGCTGTGGCTTTTTGAAGGATTAGGTATTTTAATCCTGGTGATAATAGTTAAAACCAAAGCAGATCACAATTGTTACACAAATAAATTCACACAGTATTTGTGAACAGAGTGCCCACGTGATGATAGCATGTTTTAGTGTTGGGAATGAACTTACTCTGATCAGCGTGACTAAACTCATTAAACTTCAGCTCAGTATCCTTCAGGGCTTGTCTGTAAAACCTGCTTTCAGACCTGGTGACTAGTAATTAAAATTTATATTATTAGGTTAGAAGCAGAATTCATTTACCTGTCCCACTTCCACCCGCTCACAGCCATTTAAATACTTGAAAATTAAATATTTGGTGATGCAGGCTGTTCAAGCAGCTGAAAAAATAGTTCTCAGTCTCTGAAGGAGAGAAAATAGGAATATTATGTGAAGATGAATATATCACTACTTCTTTCTGTTTGTAAAACATTGGCTTTTTTTTCCTCTGAACTCCTTTAAAACTAGATAGTTGCTAACCATGACTTTTATATAATTACCTTTAGTATAAGTTATATTATTTTTTGCTTCTAAGCATTTTAGTCACTTTCATCTCAAAATAATGATACATACTTCTGCATCAAGATACTTATGTAGTAGGGGTTTTTTTTAAATTTTATACCATCAAGTTTTAAGATTTCTAATGCCTTTTTTTTTTTTTTTATTATGCTAGGTTGTGATTCAGGGAAATGATGACATCGCCAACAGAGCAATAGACCTTCTTAAAGAGATCTATACTAATCTTGGCCCAAGGTTACAAGTTAATCAGGTAAAAAAAGGCAACAAGAAAACTGAAATATGATAGAAAAAACAGTAAATAAATTCAATTTGGTGATATTTTTTATAGGTGAAAGATTTGAAAACAGAATAGTTTTCATGTTTTGCAGAGTATACCCTGAATCCAGCCATCAGGTTCTGGCCAGATGCAGAATTAAAAGAGCTTTTTCCTCCTATTTGCAAACTGAACTCTGATATCAAATTTTTTATAATAAGTTCGTCTTTTGTATTTGATTGATCTACTGAGAAAACAATATCATATACTTAGGAAAGCCTTTTGTGGCACTTACTTATACTAGCATACTCACTGCCTGGGTCTGCAGAGTGATGACACAAGCTAATGTAATCTCTTTTTTCTGTCATGTCCCTTGCAAAGGGTCACAGAGTTTCCATATATAATGGTCAAGCTGAGCTCCAGCAAATCAGATACTGTCTGCCTGTGTTAATATTTGCTGGGAGCTGTGTTTCAGTGGGCAGAGAAGAGGTAATGAGTTTCTGTGAGGTTACAACAAGGGATGTCATCCAAGGATCCTTGACAGGCTTGAGGTGGGCCTATGAGGACCTTGTGAAGTTCGACAAGGTCATGCACTGCATGTGGGTTGGAACAAGCACAAGCATAGTCTGGGAGGAGAGTGAATTGAGAGCAGCTCTGAGGAGAAGGACTTGGGGGCACAGAACCTCAACATGTTGATGTGCAGTCACTGACCAGGAAGTCAAGTGTGTCCTGGGCTGCATCCAAAGCAGTGTGGGCAGCAGGGCTGAGCGAGATTCTGCCCCTCTGCTCTGCTCTCATGAGACCCTTCCTGGAGTGCTGGCATCCAGCTCTCAAGCCCCCAGCATGGGAATGGGTCTCTTGGAGTGAATTCAGAGAAGGCCATGAAGATGGTCAGAGGGCTGGAGCACCTCTCTTGTGAAGACAGGCTGAAAGAGCTGGAGCTGTTCAGCATGCAGAAGAGAAGACTCTGGGGAAATCTTAGAGCACCTTCCACTACGTAAAGCAGGCTGCAGGAGAGCTGGGGAGGGCCTTTGGACAAGGGAATGTAGTGATTAGACAAGAAGAAATGGCTTTAAACTGAAAAGAGGGTAGGGTTAAATTTGATATTGGGAAGAAATTCTTGCCTGTGAGGGTGGCGAGTCACTGGCAGGGGTTGCGCAAAGAATCCGTGGATGCCGGAAGTGTTCAAGACGAGGTTGGATAGAGCTTTGAGCATCCTGATCTAGTGGAAAATGTCCCTGCCTACGGCAGAGGGACTGGAACTGGATGGTCTTTGAGGTCCCTTCCAACTTAAACTGTTGTATGATTCCATGATTGCACAAATTTGGTGGAGAGAGATTGTCCTCTGGTCAACCTCCAGTTGATAGCTTGCTAGTTGTCGTTCTTAAAACTCCAATTTTTCATACTTATCCTCAAAACCACTTTTGTAGCCTTCAGAGCTGCCTGTTTGCCAGGTCTGGCACAGCTGCTCCAGGCAGTGCATTTACAGCCATTCAGGCTATATCTTGCTGCAGTGGCAGATGGCTGGAGGCTTCTCTCTTGCTACAGGTCTAGGTTTACTCAGCATGCATCGATCTGTCCATCTGCACATGGTTAGATGTGACACTTCCAGAAGTGTTGGATTTACTGAACATGCATACAAGTGTTCAGTGTGCTGGTAACTCCTCTGCTCCTGAGCTGCCTCTAAAGAAAGTGTCTACTGGACTGTGGTTTGCTGCAGTAGCTGTGACTGTTCATGTTTTGGTTGCAGTCTTTGCTGGAGACACTGCAGACTTTTTACAGTGATTCTCTAAGTTCTTTGTCAGTCCAGGTCAGGAGCAGGAGATGTTAGATACCAGGCAGAAGGGAGAATGTTGCTACAGCTGCCATGGTACTGAATCTAGCTCAGAATCCATTTCCGAGTTCATGCAGGAAATGAGTGTATATGGAACTTGATTATATGGTTTTGGAGGCTGGGGCAGGATAGTTGACCTGAGGGTCTGCAAACATTCTCTGTTCAGTCTTAGTGTTAAGTAAGTAACCTGTACTAGATTGTCAGCAAGAGATTCATTAACAGTAAATGAAGGAGTGAAAGTCCAGTTAGGTGTTCTCTGTCCAGACTTTCAGTTTACACTGTACAGTTACAGCTACTGATGACATGCAAGACTTTTGAAGCCACAACAAATTAGAGCTCTTTTATCAATGGGAGTTGATTTGATTAAGTGGTTTGGTTTGGGGGATTTTTTTACTTCTACCAATGGATTATCCTTCTGAAAAGATGGGTTTTAATATGTCTTGTAATTGCACCAATTTCTTAATGCAATTAGGTAGTGATTCATGAAGACTTCATTCAGTCCTGTTTCGATCGTCTAAAAGCCTCCTATGATACTTTATGTGTGTTGGATGGAGATAAAGACAGTATCAACTGTGCAAGACAAGAAGCAATACGGATGGTGAGAGTGTTGACTGTTTTAAGAGAATATATAAACGAATGTGACAGTGATTACCATGAAGAGAGAACTATTCTACCCATGTCAAGGTATGTGGGAAAAAGCAGTATTGGGATTTTGATTTCTGTTAAACTAAAACATTACTAAGAGCTTTGTGATGTTTTCACGTTGTAAAGGGTTTCTGCTCAGGGAATGTATTTACAGAGTTTCAGAATTCCATTTTCTTTGCTAATATGTGAAACTGTGTTTAAAAACAATAATTTGAAAGATCAAGCAAATACAGTTATATATGAAAGGGGAGGCAGACCTGAAAATAAACCTGTTGTGCTGGTGGTTTTTTCTGTAACTAGCACAATGTACCTTGAGGCTCGATTGTTTTGGATATAATTCTTTTTTTTCCAGATAATTACTTAAAAGCAATACATTCTTTACATTAGCATGGTAAAAGCTTTGTTTTCATAGTCCTGTTGTTAATGTGTATTTTCACCTTCCAGAGTTGTTTACAGAGATCGTAATCTTACTTTGCAAGTTTAAATTTAGTATTATCTCTAAGTGAAATGTTCTGTGTAAGTTCCTCATAAGAAGAGGAAGAAGAGAACAGTACTTTGAAGTATATTTATTTTCTATATACCTTCACTCTTTTTATACTTGTCCTTGAATCCTAGCTCCTTAGCTTTGTCTTTGGTATAAAGAACAAGGAAACATTTAAATCCAATGTTGTGTACATGTTTTCGTAAACAAAATACTTTATTTCCGGAGAGAGGAGAGAAAAGCAGAACAGAAAACTGCTTAAATGTACCAGTGTCTATGGGAAGAAAGCCTCAAAAGTACATCAGGAATACACTGCGATTGCTATGGATTTATGATAAAACTGAAATATTTTTAGACATGGTGGGGGTTTGCCATCCCTTATTTTAAATGCCCTTTGCTGTTTCTTCATGGTGTGTCAGTAATTTGCAGTGTTCCTACAGGGTTTTTATTGTATTTATTGATTGATTGATTAGTTCTAACGAAGTTCCCTTGTTCGTTGTGGTTGCATCTTTTTTTATATGGGCTGCTTGTTTGATTAGACTAATCTTTCACAGGCCTTGTTGGCAAGGAGCTTTTTGAGGAGGTTTTTCCTTTTGTTGCATGGGATTAGTTTATTGGGCTTATCTGGGCACATCTTTCCTAATGAACTCCCTGCCATTGTGGGAAGTGTGGTCACTGCTAATGTGAAACTGTTTCTTCCTTTTTTGACCCCTTAAATTTTTTTTAAAGGAATTGTGATTTTAAAAATTGGAATTCTAATGTAAAACTTGTAACAGCTTTTGACAGAAGGCATTAAGGCTTGGTGACCTGGAGGCTTTTTCTGATCTTGGTGTTTTTAAAGCTGAGTTGCTTTGCTGAAAGAGCAAAACATCATTGCCAGTCCGATTGATCTTTGTCTGCACATTTTGATCAGGAAGTTACAAGTCAGAGAAAAGATGTAAAACTTTTTAAGAGAATTCTAAAATTCTGTTGATGTTCCTAATCTGACTGTAAGTTTGACCGTATGATTAATGGACTTGTTGTGAGCGTGACTTCTTGAAATATCCTGTGTGTATTGGTTACACAGTTCCTGGGGCCTTCACAGACTCTCCTGCTGGGGGATGTCACCATACGTGAAGATTTGATATTGACCTACCTGCTACACAAAATGCAGCAGGGAAAAGAATTTATCTCATGAGGTCAAAAGTAACTTTTTCTGGTTTGTTTATTTTCAGAGCTTTTCGTGGTAAACATATCACACTGGTAGTTCGTTTTCCCAACCAAGGCCGACAGGTGGAAGATTTGGATATTTGGTCTCACACAAACGACACCATTGGCCAAGTGCGGCGTTGTATCCTCAACCGCATTAAAGCCAACAGTGCACACACAAAAGTAGAGCTGTTCATTGGTGGGGAGCTGGTAGACCCTGCAGATGACAGAAAACTAATTGGGCAGCTGAACCTCAAAGACAAAACGGTAAGTGTTGCAGGCTGGTTATTTACGCCAGTTCAGGTGTTGCTTCCATTTTGTAAGTTGTTGAAAAATACCGTGCGTGGGATCGCTTATTCTTGTGAAAGAGTTCCATTCTTCCTCCTTGTGTTATGCTATTCACATTGTATCAGATGATTATTTAGCAAAGAATCTTAATTTATGTGTGGTGTTAAAACTATGACTGTGTTTTTCAGCTAATTACGGCTAAGCTCACACAGATAAATTCTAATATGCCCTCAAGTCCAGACAGTTCTTCTGACTCTTCAACTGGTTCCCCGGGCAACCATGGCAATCACTACAGTGATGGTCCAAATCCAGAAGTGGAAAGCTGTTTGCCTGGAGTGGTAAGCTTGTTCTGAAATTAGCAGTTTAAACGTGTTTTTTTCTTATACTTTTAACTAGCAATTTTAATGTGGGTTTTGTTTTTTTTTTTAATTTGCTTATTTTAAGATCATGTCACTGCATCCTCGATACATCTCTTTTCTTTGGCAAGTTGCAGACTTGGGCAGTAGCCTAAATATGCCACCCCTTAGAGATGGAGCTCGTGTTCTTATGAAGCTCATGCCACCAGGTAAAACTTAATTTTATCCATTTTTTAAATCTTGTTATATGCTGTATCATAATTTCTCACGTGTTATAGAAAAATGAAGATAAGAGAGTTTTTTTCTACTTTCTGGTAATTTATTGATACTGTAATTCATGACTGTTACCCTAATTAGACCTGTAAATGATTTCCCAAATAGTTATTTCTTGTTTGTTATATCAATTTGCATAGCTTGCAGTTGGTACTGGAGTTTGGTGCCGCAGTGCAGTGAAAATGGGGAGAAATATTGTATTCTGAAGTGATTTTGTAGCACTGCTTTAGCAGAATCACTTTTGACTGTAATAGTCATTGCAGAACGCTTCATAGTCTGATTTTATCTGTAATTCTTTGCGACTGTTCTGATACACTTAACATTTTTCAGATTTATGATTGTAAATAGTACTGGCTTGTTGCAGAGTAGTTCTGTTACAAAATGCTTACAAGTTGTGTTTTTATTGCAGATAACACTACTGTTGAGAAACTAAGAGCCATTTGTTTAGATCACGCAAAGCTTGGGGAAAGCAGCCTTAGTCCATCCCTTGATTCTCTATTCTTTGGTCCTTCTGCCTCACAAGTGCTGTACCTAACAGAGGTTTGTGATGCTTTGCCTGTTATGTAAAAATCTTCAGCTCTTTCTGTGGCAGTCCTCTCTGTAATGTTACGGAAGTCTAAGATCAAATTCTGGTTTGAAATTAACAATTAAAAACACTTAACAGTTTACTGAAATAAGCAGGTGTGACCAGTGCTGTCAAAGCATTACTTAAGTAATATTCCTACATTTTCTCATGTTCAGTACCTATATCCAATCTGGTGCATTGCTATTAGTTAACTCTGTATTTTGTTCTACAGGTAGTTTATGCCTTGTTAATGCCTGCCAGTGCACCTCTGGGAGAAGATGCCAGTGACTTCCAATACAACTTCCTAAAAAGTGGTGGTTTGCCTCTTGTGTTGAGCATGCTGACCAGAAATAACTTCCTGCCAAACGCAGATATGGAAACTCGAAGGGGTGCCTACCTTAACGCTCTAAAAATAGCCAAATTGTTGCTAACAGCAATTGGATATGGCCACGTTCGAGCTGTGGCAGAAGCTTGTCAGCCGGTTGTGGAGGGCACAAGTACAATTTCACCGGTAATACAGATCTTTCTTGCTGCAAATAGCAATGTGGTCTAGTTTTTATGTTGTCTGCAGCAGCATCTCTCTACTGTTCATGAACAGTCTACTCATTGAGTGCACTGCGTGCCAAGAGCTCATGTTACTTTCAGATAATGTCTTACAATTCTGAAAAAAGAGATCAACTTACTAAAAAAATGCTGTTTTTTTGTGAGTGTAAAAAGTTAGGTGTGAGATGCGCTTGGTCTAGATGTGATTTTCAGAGATTTGCATGGTTTCAGTACAGGGAACTTGTAATTTCTAAGTACATCTATCCCATAAATTCAAATCTCAGATTCTCATTCTTTTGAGCTGCTGAGTCTGTTGAAGGATGTGCCTATTTATGATTATAGCAGAAACCAACAGAACTGATGCTGAGTCATGCCAGCCCCTTTGTCTACACAAAGAAAGTCTCTGACTTCCTAAATTCCAAATTCTGTCCATCGTTTGTAGAAAGTTCTTGCAGAGAGCAGTTAGGTACATTGCAAAGTTAAGTGCTGATGGTTGAAGGGTGTCCTACCTTAAGATTTCTTGGAGCTAGAAAGGGAGAATTGTGACACACATGTGATCTCACGTGTTTGTAATAGTAGATTTTATGCATGTTAGATACGGCAAGTTAGTTTTTGTACATCTGGACAAGTCTGCTGTGGGTGAAGGTTTTATTTCTGTCCTCTTATAGTAGATATAGAGCATAGACCCCGAAAAGTAAACCTTGCTGCTGCTCTTCTTGGACATTTGCTTCACAAGTATTCCAGCTATTTTTTTGTGTTCCTGAGCTGTCAGGCTGTGCTCAAGAATACATAGAGAAGCCCCACTTCGCAGCACTTTATTCCATGGTCTTGACCAAGATCTGTCTCTGAAGCAGAGAAGTACATTCCCCTTAAGTCTGAAAAATAAATATCTGTTACAGTTAGCTGCATCTGTTGGAAGATACGTGATTAATTATTTTTCTAGAGGTGAAGATCCGTTTTCATGTTTCATGTTAGAATATAATAGAAACGTCTCATAGCTGACATGGTTGCCACTCTATCCTTCGTCTGTTTAAAGGAGTAAATTTTACTGCCCTTACAACATAATAATTTCTTAGAACAATTATCAGAAGGGTTTGGAACACAGATATCATCATTTCAGTCTTGATGTACTGTTTGAAACAGATTTATGCTGACCACTGAAGAGGTAATAACATTTGTCCGTGATTGCTGACATTCACTGTTAGGTGTTGCAAACATCTGATTTAATAATATTAACTGATTTGCTGGAAAAACCATGGTTATTCTTGCTATCATCATCATTCTGTTTGAGGGACTTTGATATTTATTATGCTGCAGCACTAATAAGTTTACACCTTGGGATGGAGGTGATATTTGTTAATACCTCTCATCTCTCTTACCTAAAGCAGAAGTACCAAAATATAACTTTCTGTCTTGGCTTCCATCAGTACTTGAGAGAATGAGGTAACCAGGGTTATGTGTCTGCAGTCTTTCAGTTACCTGTCTGTTGCTGTCACTAGTACCCTGTAAATTTTTAATTTCTTCCTTGTTTTCGTAGAAGGTTGAATTCATAATGTTGTTAAACATAGTATTGAGGCACACAGAACCTGATTTGCCCCTTACATACTGTGGTTGATCACTTTCAGCCTGCTTCCAACAACTAATTGGCTGTGGAGCTCTATTACTTTTCGGTGGGGGTCTGTAATTTTGCTCCTTGAATCAACTGTCTTAGTGAAGTTGACAAAGCAAGGGGTGTGGTCAAAGGCAGGTGTTACAGAGCAACTTCACAGTGTGTCTTTTGAGCAGCGTTTGAGATGGGGACTTTAAGGAAATGGAAAATGAAGAAACTCTTTTGAACAAGTTCTGGCTTGTAACCACATCCCACAGTCTTTTGTTTATCTACGAGAAGGAAACAACCATTTCAGATTTGAACTGTCAAAACTATGAAACTCTGACAGCCCAAGGAAAGGAAACTCTATGCTCAAACCAATACAGAAACATGCTGTTCTTTCTGTTGTGGAAGTATCATAAAAAGAGGAGGGATAATTCAGAAGAGAATTCTTCGTAGTGCTCTAACTCACATGTTTAAAATGTACTTCATTACAATGAACACTGCAGCCATGCCCTGTCTGGACACTGTTACCTAGTCCAGAGAGAGACTCAATTGTTTGAACAAACCCTTTCTTTCCTACATCAGTGGAAAGGGATGGAGGTGTAACTGCAAACATTCTCTTAGGAATAATCTTGATCAGTAATCTGTTCAATAAACAAGCCTCCAAACCTAGGAAGTTTTGAGCGAGTGCCTCTCCTCTTAACTTGCCTGAACTCTGTGATTGTGCTCTGCAGCATAAAGTGTCTTCAGATGTGATGGTGTCTGTTGGAAAATGAACAGATTTATTTATCTTGGTGTTTGCAGATTCTGTTATTAGTTTTCCTTCAAAGATCTTGCATACTTCTACCAAAGCTTTCCAATAAACTTTAGTTCTTCATACCTTTTTGCTTTTTTTCCTATGTAAAAATAAGACATACTTTCTTCCAGATAAACCAGGCTACGCATGACCAGGCAGTGGTGCTACAAAATGCCCTACAAAACATTCCTAATCCAACTTCAGAATGCATGCTAAGAAATGTAGCAATACGTCTTGCACAGCAAATATCTGATGAGGTTGGTGAATTCCTTTCTGTATCACCTTTTTTCCTATAGCATTCTTCCTGTTTTTCTAATTGTTAAATTTACTGCATTGTAGAACGTGAATTTTCCTTTCAAAATGCCAGAAAACATTTTAGGTAATCTTCATATGATTCATAAGCTGTTAATTAAAAATATTAAGTTTTTCCACATACATTATGAAATTTGGTATTTAATACCAGAGAGAGGCTTTAGTGAAGATGCAGGTTCTGTATAAGCTCTTTAGTGGATTGTATTATTACACTTAGATCAGAACTTTGGAAAAATGTAGGTAATAGATTTAAAGAAGTTAAGTATTTTGAAAACATTTTGTGTGACACTTTATCCCTTTTTGGGTCTTTTATGTTTTGGTTTCTGAGGAACATTCTCTTTGTGCAGAGAAACACAGAAAGGGGGAGGGAGGTTTAAAATGTTGAGCATTATTTTTAAATGCTGGAAGATAAAAGTCTGAAATTGTGGCCAGTGTATCTTTATATATTGAAACTGGATTAATGTTAAAAGGGAAAAATTGTATTGTAGACGTCAGTGGGGTTAAAGAATGTGCTTTGCAAACGTAAAGTCTTCACCTGTGGTATGGCCAAACCTTGTTTGGATCTGGAATCCTGAGTTGTGTTCGTGAATGCATCAGTGAATTATGCTGAATTCAGCAGAAGCTGAAATCAGAACTGCTAGAGCTTCCTCTTCCACAGTGATTTGGGATCGCTCAGTTTCCAGTGTGGAAGTAGGGAATGTGGTGTTTCTGTGCTGTACAGCACATCTGCAGAACTATCTCCAAAACATTTCCGAGGTGTCTAGATAGAAGTAGTCCCGTATGATCATCTTGATGTTGAAAGGTGCACTGTCCCTTCAGAACAAAGGGCAGTGTCCAGAGAAAGCACCATTTACTAGACTGCAGGACTGAACCATCTGCCTCAAATCAGTGGTGCTATTGCAGCTGTAGGTGAGTGTATGTGTCAAATCAGCCAGTTGAACTCTGATTTAATTAAATTTCTGCCATAGAAGAAATGTCTTTTGAGGTGAGTTATGAAGAAAGACTTTTAATTGTGCCTTTGTCTTTTCTGGAGGATGTCTAATAAATAATTAAGAAATTTTCCTTCACTGGGCACATGAAAGCAAACAGAACCTGAATTTCTTTAACAGTATTGCTGTTAAAGTTTTCTTTGGAAATTTCTGATATTATGAAAGCTACTATAGATCTAAATTCCATATGTATTGTAGTTTGCTGTTGAATTGTTTTTCCTTTCTCTTTTCCATATTTTGATGTTCCATCCAAAAGCCTGACTCTTTTTCACTGACCTCACAATTTAAAAAAGAAAAGAAATCTTACATGGTTTCCATAGACCAGAGAGAAGACTACTGCACAGAGAGGAGTATTTCACCTTTTAAAAAAGTGTTGATATTCCAAGATGTTTACAGTGAGATGAAAAAAAATAAAAAAATCTCACTTCTCTTGTGATGCCATTGCTCTAAGGACAAACTATTACATTTTGAAATTTTAAATATTACATTTTCTATAAAATACATTTGTGAGAATTTGGAATGCCTTGTAATGTTATCTGCAGCTGCATTCTAATGCTGCTTTCGTTCATTTCTCTGTTTTTCAGGCTTCAAAATACATCCCTGATATCTGTGTTATCAGGGCAGTACAAAAAATTGTTTGGGCATCAGGTTGTGGGTCAGTCCAGCTAGTTTTCAGCTCGAATGAGGAAATTAGTAAAATCTATGAAAAGGTAAGAATTCCTAAGCAACTGCTTTTTTGTAGAACTGTCCATTTTTTTATAAAAGAGTCTGTTGACCAGGTCAGGCTTGGAATGTGGAGAGCTTTTAGGAAGGTGCCTTGGTGGGGATGTATTTCAGAGTCTAGTAGATGTCATTGTTATACCACAGTTTAGTGTTCTATTCCAAATTACTTTTCTCAGTAACTGTTTAATTGTAGCGTCAGTCTGGTGGCAGTTCAAAAGTGCATCAGTTCTGTAAGCTGCTATAACATGTTTTCAGCCCAGTTAGATTCTGTATCTAAATAAGGAATAAGTATTTCTTGCAATGCTAGTTTTTCTAGTCTTCAGACCTAAAAGGGGTGTTCTGCAGAAGTTGATTTAACACATATGCTCAGTCTAGAATGAGAAACAGTCTAGAATGATGTGAAACTAGCCCTGAAAAAAAAGAAAAAATTGCTATAAAAATATTACTTTTTTCCTTATATTAGATAGATGTGTAAAACATCTTGATGACTTCACATGTTTTACACACATAGTTTGGAGTTGGGGGCTATACATCGGTATAGTATCACACACCTTGTGTTTAATGTTGCTTACAGTTATAGACAATAGTAATTTGTATTTTGACAGTGATTTTAAAAAAAGTATCTTTTTGTTCTCTAAGCATCTTCACTTACTCATCTTATAAAATCAGGTGTAGGACTTCCCAATACTTCCCGGAGAGGGAAAGGAACATGTAAGGGGGCTTTATTCTTGGAGGATTAGCTGTTGTGCTTAAATGATCAATTAGAGGAAGAATATTTACTTCAGCAAAATACACCACCTTTACGTTTAGCTTATGTAGTGGCATGATTGACTTACTGGTGAATTATCCAGCACTGTAGCTTTTCTCTCCTTAAGTAGTAACCCTTTTCCAAGCTTTAAAGTTCGTGTTCTGAATAATAAAGAAGAGCAGAACAAAAAAAAAACCCTGGATACAAACCAACAAACAACTCCAACAGTATTAACTGATGTAACTTCTGCCTGCAAGATTCCTATTTAACTTATGGCTCCTTAAGTTCATACTTGGAATCCTCCTTGGAGAAGCACAGTGCTGGAAGTTAAAGTCATCCCACACAGTGCTTCAACTCAGATCTGAGTGGAGTACATAAGATACTTGGCACTGATAATCACTTAGTATACAAATTGGTGGTTTGTGTTTAATGGATATACCTTGGAGCCAGTTGGGTTTCTTGGGATTTTTTTCTGTACCCACTTTGTGCACTCTTGTTTGTTTTCACAGACAAATGCAGGAAATGAACCAGACATGGAAGATGAACAAGTTTGCTGTGAAGCCCTGGAGGTGATGACCCTGTGTTTTGCTTTGATTCCAACGGCACTGGATGCACTCAGTAAAGAAAAGGCATGGCAGACATTTATCATTGACTTACTACTGCACTGTCACAGCAAGTAAGTTGGTGGTTTTTTTAAGTCACATCTACTATTTTACGATTCAAAATGAGTATGAAGCCTAAATGCAAAGCAGTGACTTCTTACTTAAGTGATTTTTCTCTGCAGCTGTCTTAATTATTGTTTGGCATTGTAAATCTAATTTAGATACCTGTTCTGAATACCAGTCCTATCTTTTTTCTACTCATAAGGAGAATATTATCAAGCCAGATGGATGGATGTCAGATAATGTGCTACTGATGGCTTTAGAATCTATTATTTACAATAATAGATACTTTGTGTTTTTTAGAAATAATGAGTATATTTGCTAATGAGAATATTTAAAATACTTCAGTAAGGAATAACTTTTCTCTTAAGTAAAGACAAATTACAGTAGTAGCAGTTTGAGGAGAGTGGGAAGATTTAATCTTCTAGGTCTTTTTGCATTGAAGTGGTACACTTGTGTCACCCTGAAGCTGTCCCCTGGTGCAGCAGCAGCAGCATCTTGGAGGAACTCTGAGCACTGTTGGGACACAGATGGACAGGCAAGATCAGTAGGACCTGCCATGAGCCATGTGATTGAGTTGCCCTACAGTCCTATCACAGAGTTCAGGGGTCTCTCATTATCTCCAGGCTGTTCCTACAGATCTCCTTAGGCAGCATTTGCACAGTACAGCACCTGTATGATGCATCTTGTGACTTTAGCCCGAAATTGTGATGTGAAATATTAGGGTGCACGTTTTTAGAAGCCATACAGGAGGAAAGTTGTTTTATGTTGGTATTAAACTTGGTTGACAGTACTTTGAACTGTTACTAAAGAGTTAATGTTAGTTTTTTAAGATACCTCGTTGGCATTTCATGAATATTTTAACTTTTCTTTGAGAAATGACAGAGATCAGAAATTAATGGTGTTGTCTTAAGCCTCCTCAGTACATTTTAAAGGGAGTCAGATTGTGGTGCTGTCAGATGAATGGGATCAGAATTTCAGCACTGTGTTTTGGGGGTTTACTTTTCTAGGTAAACAGGTTGAAAATTCTTATATTCAGGAATGTTCACCCTAACAAAAGGATCAATAATGTCATCAGAGTATCTGTTTACAATGAGCAATTTGCGCACACTGTGGAGTGTTACCGAAATACCACAGGCTGTATTAGTTTGCAGGCTGTGGTACAGGGTGTTGAATTTTCAGTTTCGCTGAAGCTTAGTAGTATCGCTTATTGTTTGGGAAAATAGTTCATACTGCCCATACAAGAAGCTAGAACTGAGCTCTTTTCTTTCATATGCCTGTAAAGGTTGAGATACATGAGATAATCTCGTTTAGAAGGGTGCATCTGTTCATTATTACATGATAGAATAGCGTAAACATGATAAAATCAGAGGACTGCTTTGTAATTGAAGATGGGGAAATTGAACTAAGCTGCTAAAAAGCTCTTCTTCTGAATTAATGTCGAAATAAATTAGTGTTTGCAGTGGGGAGAAAGTTTAGCAAATACCAGACAGAATTCTGAATATCCTTCCATTTTCAACTATTGTTCTCTAATCTCCTATGCTCAATCAAAGAACAATGTGACAAAAATACGCATGTCAGAAAATGTTTTTGGTACACTGAAAGACAAGGAAGATGATCAAATTCAGATCTCACAAATAGGTTCTTTCGGGAAAAGATCAGATGGATTGAATCTTTTTCAGAGGTTAAGACTGGGACTTCTGCTGTTTCCTCAGAGCATAACCATGCTACCTCTAAACTGAGAAACAGTGCAACCTGTTTGATACTAAATACTTGAGCCGTTTTTCCTCTCCAGGATAATTTATTTTTTAGTGGTGTCCGCAGTATGCAAGACTGGCTTAGTCAACATTAGATTGCTGAACCATCAGTCCTAAATAATCCTGGAACCCAGAAGTCTTCCACTGATCTCTGCAAAGTGCTCAGTGCAAAGGGCTTATTTATTTATGGCCTGAATAAATAAAAATTCTTCATGGTGATGTAAAGCACTGGCTCTCAGACCCACTGAAGAGGCTGATTTCTGTTAACTGAGCAGAAATCTGTATTCTGGAGCTTTCAGTAGGACAGGAGTCAGGTTGCCTGCCTTAAGGGAGGTGCTTGACCTCCAGTTGTTTCAGCAGGTGAGTTCATCATGCAACTTGCGTCCTGTAAGCCAGCTCTGTGCTGTCGTCATGTGTCTAATATAGCATGACAGGCCTGTGTTCAGGCAGCTGCTTCCCACTCACGATTCCTTAAGAACTCTTAGATTGTTGTAGTCTCACAAAATTACAATCCTTGCGTTCACATAGTGCATACTCCTCAGAAATGTAAAGGAGTGAGGTGTGTGTTCGCTTGGTCGTGTTTCTCGCTTTAGGAAATTCCCACCTTTATCTATTTCATTCTGCCTTCAAATTTGTGGGCGTGAGGACTGTTCGTGTGATGTGTCCCAAGCAGCCGAAGGATTGCATCTTAAAATAAAATTCTGTGAGAAGTTTTGTGAAAACGTCAGCTCAGCAGTTGGACCCCATGAAGTGCCAGTTATTGTTAAGAACAAAACAGAGCTTCCCCATCCCACGGTCTTTGGCAAGTCAGAGCAGTGTAGGAGAACTTGTAAAGATCAGAGAAGGGTGACAAGGGGGAAAATTACTTACATCTGAGGAACAGCTGAATAGCTGGGGGGCACTTCATATTGAAGGAGAGATAAATGGTGGGAGGGGAATACCACAGAGACTCTTAAAATCAGAAGTAGCAAAGGGAGAACAAATAGAGAACAGTATTTCTTTGTGTAAGACCTTCTTGAGCATAACATTTAAGCAGTGGAAACCCTCAGTTTGGAAATGGTTTGAGGGGTTCTTTCATAAACTTGTCCAGTGAGGGCTATGAAATACTTCTTTTGGTAGTCTTCCTGAACCACAAATTGTTAGAAGCTGAGAGAACATTCTGGAGAAGTGTCACTGCATCTTCCTTCTTCTTGTGCACTTTCCTTTGTGCGTGATACCGGAGACAGGGTGCTCAGCCAGGTGTGCACCTTTGCTGTCACCTCAAGGTCATTCTTGTGTATCTTTGAAACCCAGTTAGCCACACATGAAAGAACTCCCAAGGGAATGGGATTCTTTGGTGTGCTTTCCACGCTGACCTCGTGGGCAGAAAACGGTGACAGACACACCAAAAACTGCAAAACTCAGTTTTTCATATGTTGAAATACTTCCATAAAGCACAGCATTCATTTATGGTCTTTTCTGGCATGAGCAGATTTGATCCTAACGATTCTTACAAGACGTAGTGTTCAGACAATTAATCTTACAGCTTGAAAGAATAGGATTTGCCTTAAATATTCTTTTACAGGAGCTTATCCATTCCTGCAATTGGATTAAGTTCTGAGGTGGAAGATTTCCTTTATTAAAGCCACTTGAATTTTCAAGAGGGTCATCTTTTCTCATTTCTTACTAATGATAAATTTTGATCACTTCAAAGATGCTCAGCAAACTGCTGTAGAGATGCATAAGAGCAGTCTTACTGGCTAGTTCTGGTTTGTCTGTCATGTAGAACTGATGCTTGATTAGAAAAAAAAGAATTATTTAGTATTGCAAATTGCTTGTTGTGTTACGCAATATTTGTAGTGGTTGGGTGCTTGCAAGTTTCTTTTACCTTTAAATATTTGGTTTGTTGAACAGGTTTTGTAATAGTAATTCACGTGTCTGGAGTTTCACTTCAAGGAGGACCAATATGATGGGTAGTGAATAATTAAAATATTCCCATTTCTTACATTATGTTCAACTTTAGAAAATGACATTAAGCAGATAAGCACAAATTTAGTTTTTTTTTTAATGTCCTTTTTGGATAGGGAAATTGAATTTAATGTTTCTGTTAAATGATTTCCAGAACTGTTCGTCAGATGGCACAGGAGCAATTCTTTTTAATGGCTACCAGGTGTTGTATGGGACAGAGACCTCTCCTTTTCTTCATTACCCTGCTGTTTACTGTTCTAGGGGTAAGTTTTTAGAGTTAAAGGCTTCAGTACAGTGTGAATTTCTGTAAAAAGGAATAGGACAAAATATCTGCGAGAAAAGACAAATTGCTATTAGATTGCTGTTAGCAGCAATCCTTAAAATATAGATTCCTTTTGACCCAAAGACAAGCAGAGCAGTTGATTTCCATTTGAACCAGATGAGGGGGAAAGGGGATTTTTTTTGTATTTTCTGATAAGAACATGAACAGTAAGCTTCAATATCTACATTTGACCTTTAATGAATGCTGTCCATTAGCAGATGAGAGAGATACCTACAGTTACTGCCTTCTCTTACTGGGCCTGCCAGGGCCTTTCTGTTCCATGTACTCATGGCTCTTGAATTTGATCACTTCACTGTTTGATTTTTCCTACTCAGGTATAGAAATTGCTACTAAAATAGTCAAGAAGCATTCATTAACAGCTAAATACAATTGTAAACTTCTGAAAAGTTAAAAATTAGTTTTCTTTCATGTTTACTGCCAGGTTTAGGGAAAATGTGTTGGTGTTGCACTGTAAGTAGAAGGGTGCATGAATTCTCTGTCATTTGATTTTGATTTACATAGAGTACTGCAAGAGAGAGAGCTAAACATTCTGGAGACTACTTCACTCTCCTGAGACATCTTCTTAACTACGCTTACAACAGTAATATTAATGTACCCAATGCTGAAGTTCTTCTCAATAATGAAATTGACTGGCTTAAGAGGATTAGGGTAAGTTTTAGGGTCAATTTATTCCTGATAATTAGCTGTTTGCTGCTTTGTTATAAAGTACAGTTCTAAGCTTGGTTAAATGTACATTATTTGGAGTATCCTTACTTTCTCTTAAATGGCAGGATGAAGTAAAAAGAACAGGGGAAACAGGTGTTGAAGAAACTATTTTAGAGGGTCACCTTGGAGTAACAAAGGAGTTGTTAGCATTCCAGACACCTGAAAAGAAATACCATATTGGTTGTGAAAAAGGAGGTGCTAATCTCATTAAAGTAAGTAGAAATTTTTTGACCCATGGGGAGTTTTTTGTCTTTGGGTGTTTTCGGGGGGTTTTTTTAAGAGGAGGGGGAAATGTTTAGGGTTTTTTGGTTGGTTTTGCCCATAAATAAGCAAAAAGAAGCTTTGCCTCTTGTGGTCTGTATCCATAAAAGTGCTTCTAATTGGAGTTTAATGTTTTCTTTAAAAATAATTTTTTAATTACATATTTTATTCATAAAGTATATTTTACATTCTCGTTCTTACTGTATTCCAGTACTTGACAATTATCAGTCGAATAGTGAGCTGGATACAGGACTGCTTTCCTTCAGTACCTTACCCCGTATTGTCTTTTCTGCACGTGTTCTTAATTAGTGCTGTCAATGCTTATGGCAGGTTTGAACAAATGCACCACATCTGCACACCTCTTAAATCACTCTCCTTTTCTTTGTACCTGTGATATTATACAGCAGGAATGTTGGATTTTTCAGCACTAATTGATAGCTTTGTAGATAATACTGCTTTGGCAAAGGAAACTTTTGACCAATCAAGAACAGATTTATTTTTAACTTGCAATGGGGAGGTGGGTTTGCAGGGAGCCACTTTCAAATGGAGGTATTCTGTTCTAAATTTAAATCTCATTATGGTGTTGGTCTCAATTTTGACTCTTGTTTTTTTTCAAGTACCCTTCTGGTTCTTACACATTAATGTAATAACTCTTACTCTCTTGTAAAATAGTGTGCATTTCTATGGTAACAGGTGATTTATTTTTTTTTTTTTTCCAGGAGTTAATAGATGATTTCATCTTCCCAGCATCCAATGTTTATCTACAATACATGAGAAATGGAGAATTGCCTGCTGAGCAGGCCATACCAGTCTGTAGTTCACCAGCTACTATTAATGCTGGCTTTGAGCTCCTAGTTGCACTAGCAGTTGGATGTGTGCGAAATCTCAAACAGATAGTAGACACGTTGACTGAAATGTATTACATAGGTACAGCAATCACTAGTATGTAATAATTACCTATTTTCTACTTTTTACTGTATGTATCATGTATAGGTTTTGTTTATTATCCACTGAACCAAGTGTTGAGTTTTGTGGTTTGTGGCTGCTTTTAATGTTGCAAAATCAGGCTATCAAAATCTAGAAAAGTTTTGTCAGCATAGCTTTTTTTTGTTCTTCTTTATGCAGTAAGTGTACTGACTTACGTTGCATGGTTGCATCCAGATTCCAGCCCCAGTCACTTCCACAGGCTGACCCTCCCTATCCCAGTCGCTGACTACTCCCCTTTGTCCATAGCAGCTCCCAGGAACCTCATTCTGTCTGTATCTTCTGCTTCTGTCTCATCAGGCTCATTGTTTCAGGCTCTGTCTAACCAATCCCCATCTCATCGTCCACACACAGGCGCGCAGATCCACTGTCCTGTTTCTTTTTTGAGTTCTGGAGTCATTCTCTGGTTGTTGTAGTACTTTCTCAAGCATTTGTTTGCTCAGTTTTGGCCTTGTCTCAGCACAGCTCTGCACTGAAAGAGCTTTCTCCTTCTCACTGGAGAAAGATTACAGCAACTACAGTATGTACAAAAACTTGCCAATGTTAGTGCTTCAAAAGCCAGTAGTCAAATTAAATTTGGGCTAATTTTAAGGAGATGGCAAAAGGCTCATACTTAACACAGATTTTTGTTGTAAATAAAAAGCACATAAGACAGTCTTAGAAATAAATAGACAGGAGCATATTTTCTCCAGCCTTAAACGGGATAGTGAAACCATTTTGGCTGTAATATTAACAGGGAAGGAGAAACAACGATCAAATAAAAATCCAAACACTTTCAAACCAAGCAAGTCCCTGCTCACGTGGAAGGAAAGGCTGGGAGAGTTGGGGCTGCGGAAGAGAAGGCTGCCGGGATGCCTTGTTGTGACCTCGTTACTTAAACTTGGCTTATAAGAAAGATGGAGACTTTTCTACTAGGGCCTCTAGTTATAGGACACGGGGCAATGATTTTAAACTGAGAGAGAGAGTAGATTTGTACTGGACACAAGGAAGGAATTCTTCGCTATGAGAGTGCTGAGACACTGGAGCAGATTGCCCAGAGAAATTGTGGATGCCCCATCCCAGAAAATGCTCAAGGCCAGGTTGGATGGGGCTCTGAGCAACTTGGTCTGATGGAAGGTGTCCCTGCCCATGGCAGGGGTTTGGAACAAGATGGTCTTTAAAAGTCTCTTCCAGCCCAAACCATTGTGTGTTTTAACAGAATGTTTAAACTCAGAGAGTTCAGGAAAACCATAAGCACCTAAATATAGTATCCCCAAGTGGGAATTGCCCACTGCCCCTCACAATGGCAGTGCTACTTAATTGGATGGTGCTGTCAGTGAGTCATTGGAAGTTCTCCAGTCTCTTCCTGTTTGGTTCCATCTCAAATAAATAAATGAAAAGGGCACTTTTATGGTGCTCCCCTCTCCCTCATCCTTTTTTCTTCACCCATTTCTGTTGGGAAGTAGTGTATTTCTTGTCACTTCACAATTAGAAGGATTTCATTGCATTTCCTTCCACTTGAAGTATTTGACGAGCATGATAGAACACCACATCTCTGTGGTGTGTCAGACAACACATGTATGAACTGTGCATGCTCTGTGATTCATATACCAAGTTTGCATGTAAACATATATGCTCTCTTGTGTCAGATTTTTTTTTTGTGTTAAAACCACAGAACTACAGGTTAGTTAGGAAATTGTGATTGTAAATGTACTCTGAAGATATGTGATACATATTTTTCCTCCTGAGTCTTCTCTCCTAGATCTCTCTGAAGTCATAGAGATAAAACTCTTTCCCATCCTGGCCAGGGAAAGTGAGGCTTAAGTGAAATTTCGGAATTCTAAAGGGATTGTAAATTTTTGAAAAGCTTAAAAATTGGTAATATATTCTGGATGCATTCAGCTGAATTCTTCAACTAAGAAGCTTGCTGATACTGAGGAAAGACTTCTGTTTCATGCCTAAATAGACTGAATTTTTGTCTGGCCACCTCTTTAAGTTAGGCAGTAGAAAAAAATGTTAAGATTGCAAGTAGAACTGTCCTTCATAGGAGTTGTGTTAATTTTTTTTGTTTTATTAAACTGCAGTGTGATACAGACTAATAATAATTATAATTCTCTGCAACTTCCCTTTATATTGCATTGATATTCTCCTTATTTGATAACCAAATAGTTCCCTAATCACATTCTGCTTTTTTCTTTTAGCCTGTGAAGCTCTTACAGAATGGGAGTATCTGCCACCTGTTGGGCCTCGACCACCAAAGGGATTTGTAGGGCTAAAAAATGCTGGTGCCACTTGTTACATGAATTCTGTCATTCAGCAGCTGTACATGATTCCAGCCATCAGGAATGGGATTCTTGCCATTGAAGGCACAGGCAGTGATGTAGATGATGACATGTCTGGGGATGAAAAGCAGGACAATGAGGTAAATTTACTTATGTAGAATTGACTTATCTTTAAATTGTAGTTTTGTTTTTATGAAAAAGTTATAACAAATTTCTGTTGTTAATCCATTACTTCGATTTCCACTGATAGCAGTGGGAAAAATAGCATAATATTTCTTATTTGAGTAGGCTCACTACCAGAGGGGCAGTTCAGAAGATCCACGTAGCTGGGTTGGCAGAATTCCTCCTCATGGATTTGTACTGGAAGGCAACTTCTGCTACCAGAACGGTGTTAATTCATACAAAGACAGTATTTGTTTTTGCAGCTGAGAGTATGAAACACCTTAGATTGGCAAATAAAACAATGAGCTTTGAGACAGCTATATATCAACATTAATTGCACAAATTTCTGCTTTTCAGAGTAATGTTGACCCACGAGATGATGTGTTTGGCTACCCACATCAGTATGAAGACAAACCAGCACTGAGTAAAACAGAAGATAGAAAAGAGTACAATATTGGAGTTTTGAGGCATCTCCAAGTAATTTTTGGTCATTTAGCAGCTTCTAGGCTACAGTACTATGTACCAAGAGGGTTTTGGAAACAATTTAGGTAAATACAAAATTTAATGTTGATGTTTGTTCGCTGCATCTTTGAAATGTAACAAAACTAATTGTAGTAGAAGAAATGGTGGTGGTGTAAAATGTAAATTAGCAGAACTTGTGCAGCATTGTATTTGTAATCCTACCTTTTCACCATCCTGTAGAAGTCTGTTAATAAACCAGATTTTTTACAGCAGGGTGGGTATTTTGAATTTTAGCAGTTCTTGACCTTGGTATTAAGATTTTGAATTAACTATGAAGTTATACGCAAAAGCTTGGTTTTTTTCCTTACCAGAAAGTGTCAGGCACAGAATAGCTGGGAGTATACTGCATAAAAAAACAATAAATAGCATCCCTCAGTACGAAGGAGGGATTAATAGCTTGAACAGGTGTTGTTTTAGAAAAGAAATTGTTGGAGAACAAAGCCGAAAAAAAAAATTTGACAGGAGTATGCTTTCATTTTCAGACTTTGGGGTGAACCTGTAAATCTACGTGAACAACACGATGCTTTAGAATTTTTTAATTCCTTGGTGGACAGTTTAGATGAAGCTTTAAAAGCTTTGGGCCATCCAGCAATGTTAAGTAAAGTTTTAGGGGGGTCCTTTGCTGACCAGAAGATTTGTCAAGGATGCCCACATCGGTAAGTGTTTAAGATTTTTCTCTTTTTGTTTTTTTTTTTTTTAAAGCTGACACATTTTGCTACCTTATTTTTTCTATGGCCTTAATTTGTGTTCAAGTAATTATTATTGCTTTTACTTTGCAGATTTTATGTAAGTGTATTGTTCAGGGCATGAAAAGATAGAGCTTTTTCATGTTAAAAGTAAAAACAATTCAGGGACCAAATGCAATGTAGAAAGACCTGGCCAACAATCTTTTTCTTAAGGCTTCTGCTGTATTTGTAATTAACTTTAAATCTGAATACTGAAATTCAGCTTTGTATAGGATATGCAGAAAAGACACCTATACCAAATCAGACTGCACGTCTGTAGCTCACTGATGATGGTGATTAGTGAAGGATCAGAAGCAGACATGATAAAGTTGTAATTCGCTAGACTTTTTCATCTATACTTATATATGCCATCATATATCCCTGTTTAGGTGGATGATTAAAATTGCATGCAAGATTCAGGATGGCCTAATGATGAACTTGGTCTTTTTTTGGCAGCTGGCTTTTGTATTATTGTTTGACTTCATATCACTATCAGTTGGCCTTCTTACTGTTCAGATCATGTGTGATTCTTAAACAATACACATCTCTGCACATTACCATTGCAAATTCTCTTTATTGTGAAAAGTGACACTGTAGCTTCAGTTAGCAGTTAAAATACAGGGAAAAATGGTAGAAATTAATTTTACTGTGGTAATGTTTCAGCTTCAGTTGAGCTTGTGTGAATTAGAAGAATTTATGATTGGCACATCTCGTTTCATGGGTTAAAATGTGTGACTAGAATTAAGCTGAAATATTGCAAGATAAAGTGAAAGCACTGATTTTACAGTTTATGCGGTGGGTAATTAAATGGCAGATACAGATGTGAAGCAACGCGAGTTACCATTCGTTCCTGATATGTGCTATCCTGAAGTGTTGCCTGTCTTTTTGGAACTCTACTGGATTTTTATGATTGTACTTACTAATAAAAATGTTACCCTGGTTGTAGTTTAGGGAGGAGAAAACTGATGATAACTAAACTGTGGATTTGGATATGACAAATTAACAGCATTTCTGTACTTTGTAAGTTGTGTAACAGATTAATGAATATTACTGTTGGTTGAAGTGTTTCTAAATATTTATTTATTCAGCCTTGAATGCTTGATTGCATATCAGAGAAACAAGCCCTTCAGGATTATGTTGGAATTGGTGCCACTTTTTTAATTTATTGATCGCTTCTTCATCTTTAAAAACAAAAAATTGCTCCCAAGATGTATCAGCTGTTGTGTCTCAAGCGTTGCTGGTTCATTGCTAGAAATTTGTTTGAAGGTTATATTAGAACATAGTGCATCAAAAACAGTCATAAATATGCAAAGTGATTTTATGAAGGCAGCTACTAATTTTTTTCAAAGAGAAAATACAAAGGCTTTTTGTTTGTTTGTTTGCTTACTGGAATCTGTTTTGAACTGTTGTCTTTAGGTATGATGCAGTATTTGTGTTTGTCAATCGAATTCCTGACTGTAAAGATCAGCAATAGAAAAAGTGCTCTGCACTGCTCTCTGTGCTTTTCTACTCACTTGATTTGCCAAGTCTGTCATGTTACTTCAGCTGCTTTAAAAATGTGATGTGCTAAAAAAAAAAACTTCCACAATCTTTTCGGTGGACTTGAGACATACAAGTCATTTTTATGATCTTCATAAAGTAACGATAGTGCAGTTCAGAAAATAGTGTGCAGATACTGTAATGTAATTGTAGGAAGACTGCAATACAAGAGTTCTTTTTTAACTGCTTACCCACTGAAGCACATGTAAAACAGAAAAGTTGAACACATTTCTACCTTTCTCATACACTTGCCTGTTCATTGGTAGGTATGAATGTGAGGAATCCTTCACAACTCTGAATGTAGATATAAGAAATCACCAAAACCTTCTTGATTCTTTGGAACAGTACGTCAAAGGAGATTTATTGGAAGGTGCAAATGCATATCATTGTGAAAAATGCAACAAAAAGGTAATGATTCCTTATGTATTAAATTTGTGTACAATTACGATATTACAACTGTACTAAGCTCAGTCTTAGTTCATGTTCAGGGGAAAAAGTCATCCTTACTGAATTTGGTATTTGGTGAGAGTATGTGAATGGAAACTTAGAGAGCTCTTCTTGTCCATTTTTAGGTTGATACAGTGAAACGCTTGTTGATTAAGAAGTTGCCTCCAGTTCTTGCAATCCAGTTGAAACGATTTGATTATGACTGGGAAAGGGAATGTGCAATCAAATTCAATGATTATTTTGAATTTCCACGAGAACTGGACATGGAGCCTTACACAGTGGCAGGTGTAGCAAAATTGGAAGGGGACGACGTGAATCCTGAAAATCAGATAATACAAAATGAACAGTCAGAAAATGAACACTCTGGGAGCACAAAATACAGGCTTGTGGGTGTGCTTGTGCACAGTGGCCAGGCCAGTGGCGGACATTACTACTCCTATATTATCCAGAGGAATGGTGGAGATGGTGAGAAGAACCGGTGGTATAAATTTGACGATGGAGATGTGACAGAGTGTAAAATGGATGACGATGAAGAAATGAAAAATCAGTGTTTTGGTGGAGAATACATGGGAGAAGTGTTTGATCACATGATGAAACGTATGTCCTACAGACGCCAGAAGAGGTGGTGGAATGCTTACATTCTTTTTTATGAACGAATGGACACAATAGACAAAGACAATGAACTAATAAAATATATTTCAGAAATAGCTATCACCACTAAACCCCATCAGATTAAAATGCCATCAGCCATCGAGCGAAGTGTGAGGAAGCAGAATGTGCAGTTCATGCACAATCGGATGCAGTACAGCCTGGAATATTTCCAGTTCATAAAGAAGTTGCTTACTTGTAATAGTGTCTACCTAAATCCTCCTCCAGGTTAGTATGTGACTCTGGTAGTTATGGATTAACTTCTTGCAAGAGGTTTTATTCATGTAGTCAAGGATTTGTCAAGCCAGTGAAAATTTTGTACATTCTGCTTTGAATATTTTGTCCTTCTGGAATTCTGTTGTTGAGCTGTTTGTCAGTGATAACTTGCCAGAATATTTAGCTAGAAATACTTTGATAAACTATGGACTATTACTCAGCTTATGTATCAAGTCAAGTTAAACTACTAAAGTTTGGGGGCTGTTCTGCTGGAAACAGTTCTCAAATGCTGAATTTCTAGAATCAGATGTATGTTATCCTCCAGGTACCTGTCTTAAAGCTTATATTTTCAAACGATGCATTATAGAAGTTAGAGGCTGTTTTGATCAAGTTTCTTGTTAAAATCAGAACACCGTGTCAGACAAAATTAGTTAAGTGATTATAAGTTGCTTTTACTGTGTCTACATGTGAGTATTTTGATCTTTCTTTAGGACAAGATCATCTGTTGCCTGAAGCAGAAGAAATAACTATGATTAGTATTCAGCTTGCTGCTAGATTTCTCTTCACCACAGGATTTCATACAAAGAAAATAGTCCGTGGCCCTGCTAGTGATTGGTATCTTGTCTTTTTTTTGGAAGTTTGATATCTGTTAAAAGATCCCATTTAGATACATATGACAGTAAAAGGTGTATGTGATCTGTCTTCTCTTCCCAAAATATGTGGTGAAGGTACACATAGGAGGGGGGGAAATCTGAACAGAAAATACTGGGAAGAAATTGAGCCTTAAAATAGGCTGCTGAGCTGAACAGCTTCGGAGTTAGTTTTCAGACAGAGCTTAAATCTGCCTTTTGTCTGTCTTGTAAAAAGAATAAAGGAGTAGAAGCTGTCACTAGCACAAAACCAGCAGGTTATGTTTTCCAACAAATTCAGAATCGTTTTATTCATTGAGTGGTTTTGAACAAAGCTGGTTTGAATCCATTGTTGCAGCTTATATTTGTTTTGTTTGTGAAACATGTGCATAGTCTTTGAGACCGTGTTACCAGAGAGCTTTATGTGTATTGCCACAGGGCCTGTAACTCACAGCCACAGTACAACAAGCAGTACAAATCTTACTCATTCCACCCCAGTATTTTAGTCTTTAAGCTGGGTTATTTTGTGTTTGGGAGAAGAGTGTGGGTTACCACTGGTCAAATTAGAGAGAAAATCTAGTATTCATGGTGACCAGTAGTTTACCAGTTTACCAGCTGCTAGTAAGTCATGTAATACGTGGCAAATAAATACCTCCAACAGCAACTTTCAGAGTAGCTGAGTTACTCCTGTTATTTTAAGACACCAAGCAGAGTTCAAATATTACTGTTGGAAAGAGGACAGAGTCACACAAGACCCTCTGAAACAGATATTTTACTCTGGGTATTGGGCTTTTGTTTTGTGTGTTTTTTAGATCTGTAAATAAGAATGTAAATTCGTTAGGTTACATATTTAGTTACCTGTCTCATACACAGATCATGAAATCCACATTGTATTCTCTGTTGCTCGCCCTCTCCCTCAGTTCTAGTGTAGAGGGAGTAATGGCTGCTAAAATAGGGCCTGCTTTGAGTATTAGGGAGTGAGGGAGTGTAATGCTGTCTTAGTTATTATAGGTGACAGAAGTAAAGTGCTACAGTTAAATGTTAGGTATATCTTTGATTTGTGATTGCTTATAACAGAGTATCACTATAAGAACTGGAGTTTATCTCATTGGAGGCATTAATGTTTGGGAATCACCTTTAACCTGTAATTCCTTGACATTCTGCAAAAGAGCACATCTGCCAAATTCATTAATGTCTGCATTTGGTCATAATCTCAGCTGTGCCATTCTCTGTTCCAGGTATGATGCATTGTGCATCCTCCTTCGTCACAGCAAGAATGTACGCTTTTGGTTTGCACACAACGTCCTTTTTAATGTTTCAAACCGCTTCTCCGAGTACCTTCTGGAATGCCCTAGTGCAGAAGTGAGGGGTGCATTTGCAAAACTTATAGTATTTATTGCACATTTTTCATTGCAAGACGGACCATGTCCATCACCTTTTGCCTCTCCTGGACCTTCCAGTCAGGTATTTCATTTTCTAACAAAAAGCTTTTTAAACTTACTCTTTACTTCTTTGTTATAAGCATTTTAATGCTAAATAAATTCTGGAGTAGATAGATGCATCAGTGTTGACTAGAGATCTGTACAGGCCATTTTGCAGTACATTACATGATGTAACTCTGCCAGTTTGTGTGAGAGTTGCTGTCAGAGAGGTTCAGTTTCTCTTCATTTGTAAATCTCTGTGAAGACAAAGCTGTGAGAACTTCGAGTTGCAAGTGTGAAATCTACAAAATAGAAGTATTCACTTCTTTACTGAAGTAATTTATAGGAAAGCAAACCCTTGCTTTTCGTTTAGAATTTTAAAACAAACAAATAAATAAGCCCCACAAACAAAAATAAACTAACTTAAAACTTGCTGGAGTTCCCTAAGTTTTCATCCTGTATCCTGCGACAGTAAAATTGTCGAAAATTGTGACTGTGAGGAGGAGTAGACAATGAATTGCCTGGTTTTATACACCTGGAACTGACAAAAAAAAAAGCCTAAAACTTAATGTAATTCTTGTCTTAACAATGTTTTTGTTTGGACTCTATTAAAATTCAGAAGATTAACCTTTTTGAGCCTTTTCTTGATCATCTTGATCTTTAATGTCTACAGTAAGACACTTCCTATTTATATGGTTCCCCTTACCTTCTCAGGATGTTTTCACTGCTGTATCCAGCAAAAGAGTTTGTATTAAAAGTTAAAGCTACCCAGGCCTTGGCAGTGTTTTGTTTCATGAGGTATTTGAGATACACCTGTAGAGGTGATTTGATGTCTAAGTGTTTGAAGTTGACAATAGAGTTGCCTGTGGATTTCTTGAGTATTTCAGCATATCTGTTATTGGAGAAAAAGCCTAGTTAAAAGATTCTGGTATTGAGTGATGGGAGTCTTATTCCCTGTATGTCTGTCTTCCTTTGTGTAAAATATAGAAGACCAACTAGGTGCTGGTATTTTGGAGCTTGTATGAATCCCATACCTTTAAATCAGTTATCTTTTCTGTCATAGTAAAGAGTATAAACTAAATAAATACATGATACATTCAGTGACTAATATTAGAACATTTCTCTTCCTGTAGGCTTATGATAACTTAAGTTTAAGTGATCACTTACTGAGAGCGGTACTAAATCTGCTAAGAAGGGAAGTATCTGAACATGGGCGCCATTTGCAGCAGTATTTCAATCTGTTTGTGATGTATGCCAATCTAGGTAAGCAAATGGCACACGCTGATGGCACTGTAATAAACTGTTTTTATTAATGATCCTGTTACAGATGTAATACCAGGAGAATCTGGTTTTCCATCCTAAGGCAGATTGTTGTCATTACATGTCATATACCTGCTCCCTAAAGCAACTGTGTTCCTCATGTTAGGAGTCTGGGGCTTTAGTCTACCTGCCATCCTTGGAAGATAGACATGTGAAGCTTGGAGCAATAAGACTGTGTCCTTCTGAGAGAGGGTGGGGGTGAAATCATATAAAATGCTGCACTGTTGCTGTTTATCAGCTCATGCAAGAACTTATAAATATTTCTGTTGGATTACTTTGTGGCTTAAGTGTTCAGCAAGTGTATCAGTCCAAATGGAGTTACTGCAGTGTTTCCACATAGCATTGACACATGCACACACTGAGTTCTAGAAGCTCTTCCAAGTGGGTAGACAGTTTTACAGGAATTTAATTTCCTATCTGTAAAATTAATCTAGACCTGTGATGTCTGTTGCTTTTGTGTACTTTGTCTACCAAAGCATTCTCTGTCAGGCAAGTTTCACCATGAGCCCGAGCAGACTTAATGCCATTACAGAGAAAAGAGATGCAGTTCTTCTGCTCTACCTTCTCTTTTCTTCTCTACTAGCTTTTCATAGTCAGTGCAGTTAAGGCCTCTGAGTGGGACAGCACTCAGAAGCCAGGGAAAATATAGTTTTATTCATGAGTCTGATCACTGTCACAATCTACCTGCAAAGATAAACCTCGAACTAAGCAGCTGTTCTTGTCTTACTACTGTCACCTGAAGGCTTCTGGATGGATGTGGAGCTCATTCAGCAAAAGCCACAATAACTTCATTCCTGCATCACCCTAAGTTCACTGAAAAAGATGAGGTTGTCTGACATTCTGAGAATTCAAATAGTATATTGTTCACATTAAGGCAAGTGAGAGATGAGTTCTACAAGGATGTAACTAAAAACTATCTAATGTAATTTTAAAAAATACCATAAAGAAAAGCTCCTAGATTGCCCCTTCTTATCAGAAAGGTGGAAGGGAAGGTGCAGTTCTATTTCAGAATAAGAAAAAACTTGGAAATGTATGAAAAATTGTGGCTTTTAACCAAAATAAGAAACAGAATACAAGATCAGAAGGGTCACAGTAGATTTCCTTCTAAGTACTTGTGTAGTATGTGCAGGGTATTCTTGCACTCAAACTAGGTCTATCTTTGAATTTTTTTGGTGGGTTCAGTTTTTGGTTAGTTTTGAAGGTTTTCTCATTGATTTTGCTTATTTACCCTTGCTGCAGAGTATGGCACAGTTACAAATGTCCCACATTTCTAATTGATCTATCTAGAACATGATGGAAAAATAACAAAAAATACTGTGAGAGCTGTTCATCCTACCCTGGACCTCACAATAGAAGCATTAGTTCATTGCCCAAAAGGCTTCCCTGAGGTTTTTCTGTTAACACAGATGCTACTACTAAGTTTCTGAAGTGCTAATGAGCACTGTGAAGAAATTGTAATAATTTACAACTCTCCTTCAGTGTGATTTTTCAGCTAAACACAATTTTCTTGTGCATCTTTATTGATTATTCTTTTCCTCAGAAAGCATAAATGGTGGTTTAATAAAACCCAGGAACTGGAAAGTTGCAAATCATGTGAACACTGGTTATTTTTCTTTTAAAAAATTTAAAGAGTTAAATATTCTCAGTGCCAGAAACGAGGTGTTTTTTTCTCCCTGCCCCCTAAAGGTGTAGCAGAGAAGACACAACTTCTGAAACTAAATGTTCCTGCAACCTTCATGCTTGTGGCTCTGGATGAAGGTCCAGGTCCTCCAATTAAGTACCAGTATGCTGAGCTGGGGAAGCTGTACACGGTTGTGTCACAACTGATCCGTTGCTGCAACGTGTCATCGAGGATGCAGTCTTCTATCAATGGTAGAATGGATTTTAAGTTTTCCTTAGATTAATTTGCTATTTCAGTAAATGTCTTCTTGTGCATATTTTGCTATTAGTTGTAAAGTGGATTAGCTGGGAAAATGATTTCCTTTTGTGTTTAGTGACTCCTGTTTAAAGACAAACCTGTTTGTCATAAACAAAACTGGTTTGCTGCTTGGTTTATTCCTTAAAAATAGAGGAAAAGAACTGATTAGTAAAGCAGGAGGTTGATTACAAAATAATAATGGTTTTAGAATAGTTTAAGCACATTGTAAAGAGTTCCATAAAGATACTTCGATTCTGAGTAATCAATAAAAAATATATTACATAAGTAATATGTACAGGAAAACCACTGTAGCAGGCTCTGAGATAGCTAATAATGCTTATCATGAAGAGATACTGTGTTGTTGTGGGTAGCTCTTGAATATGATTTGGTGCTTGTTCACATTCAAGATGACAAACAGAAGCCAGCACTTTAATTTATAAAAGATAAAGAATCAGCTAGAAATTGATTAACCACAGTGTAAATCATAAATATCTCCAGTAGCTGAATAGAGTGCAATTATTTTTGAGAAATGGTGACAGAATATTGGGCCATGTGGGCTTTATAGTCTGTATATGTACACGTTCTGTTAAGCATATTTCAGAAAACCTAATTAGAAATCTGTAGAGAAGCTACTTAATGGCAAACTCATTACAGCTTGATGTGTCAGGCTATAAAGTCAATAGGCTAGAATGTGCTATACTGAGATTAATGAACTGAAAATTTTACTGTGCTATAATAAGCTTGAGAATCATTTGGCAGTTCTGATTGGGTTTGTTTCCAGGGCATTATTTGAAGCTTCCACTGAAAAGATATTCTATCTATGAAAAATAATTGTATATTCACTGTATTCATAATACTGTACTAAAAAAAAAAAATCACTTTGAGTGTTATGATTACTATTTGCAGAACAGAGTTACTTTTTGCTTCAGCATATTAAGCTAGAAAAGCTCTCCCTTAGACTTCTGGGCATCTTCAATACATAAGTCAAACTACTGCAAATTTAGAAACATCAGGAGCAGATCAGCAGTCTTTCCTTACATAAAATGAAGCTTACTAAATAAGATACAATAGTTTTTATATTTTCTGTGTATTTTTTTACATTTTATATGTGTATTACTTCTGTACACTCCAGAGATTCAGATGGGACTGTTCTGACATGGATACTCCTCTGAACACTTTCACATTGTCTTGTGGATTAAATAGATGTTGCGTCCTTAAAAAATGACAGATTTGGGCTGTGTTACATGAGCAGTGAAGCAGATAAAATTCAGGAGATAAGAGAATTTCACTGAGGAAACTCAGTGATTTCTCCTCTTGCATATAAACATATCTCCAGCTGTTCTGCTTTGATTGTCACCACATAATCTTATCAAACAGGGAGAAGTAGCTCTCTCAGACAGGAAGCATTAAGCTTCACAATCATGAAAGTTAGTTATACCGTATTTTTTTTCAAAGGAAGTCAGCTCTTAGGGGCAGATTTGTGTTTTTTCTCCATTTATTGTTTTTTGATGAGTTACACCAATTTATATTTTGGAGTGACTACATTCAAAAGTACTTCAGTACCTTTTAATCTGTAATAACTGTTTGTTCTAGGTAATCCCCCACTTGCCAACCCTTATGGTGATCCTAACTTATCTCAGCCTATAATGGCACTTCAGCAGAACGTAGCAGACATTCTGTTTGTGAGAACTAGTTATGTGAAGAAAATTATTGAAGATTGCAGCAACTCTGAAGAGACCATCAAGTTGCTTCGTTTCTGCTGTTGGGAGAATCCTCAGTTCTCTTCCACAGTCCTCAGTGAACTACTTTGGCAGGTAAAAATAAAAAGCCAGGAGAAAGATGGGAATCTAAATGTGTACAATGCAAAATTCTGTGCTTATATATGAGTGTTGTATTGAATACTGAACAGGTGCTTGATAAATGAATGTTCTTGAGATGGCATCCTCTGTCAGTATTGACACTCTTAGGTCTGTACGTCATGTTGGAGTACTCAGAGAAGTCCTTTATGAGATAGGAAAGCAATCGCCTTTAATGAGTCAGGAATGCTGTGTTAAGAATGGAGAGTTGACTGTGGTGGTCTTTATGTATTCCAAGAGCATCTCCTAAAGGCTTTCTGTCATTATCCATAAAAGAACTTCTTAATTACATAGAAAGTTAGAAAAATATCTTAAGATCACCCTTGTATTTATTTCAAGTATGTTCTTAAGGTTCTTTTTTACAAGTGCAGAACATACTTGGCTTCAGACTCAGCAAAGCGTCTTTGGGTCTGTCTCATACTTCCTTTCTAATCTCTGTAAGATCAGTAACATTTTTCCACTCCAATTAAAATTTTTGACTTCTATTAGCACATCTTTATATTCACCCATTTTTCTGTGTCCTTTTGTTTGGCACTTAAAAGAATCATAATAAAAATTACTTTACTGATATTTTGCTAGCCATATATTTTGCATTTTAGGATAACCTTTGAAGATAACCTCTGAACATATTGCCTAAAAGTAGCAATACCAGTAAAAAGTGCCATTTTGTAGTTTTGCTTTTCTAAAGGTATTTTTGAAGGTAGTTTCTTCAGTATCTCATGCTTGGGGCTTCAGATCAACTGTGTTAGAAAGTCATGAGGAAACATTTTGTCTTTACATAACTGAGTATATTTAAAACCAAAAATTGAACAAAATCACAACCCCCAAAATTCCTGCCACAATCAGCACTTTTTAGAAAAGAAGTCTTGAATCTTGAAATATCCTTTAAAGTACAGAAAACTTCACTTCAAATGAATTGTGTTCTTGTACTGCACCATGTATGGTGCGGTGCTTCAAAGAATGCTTTCTTATGTTCTCTGCATTTTCACTTTTTAAGGTTGCATATTCATACACATACGAGCTTCGACCTTATTTGGATCTGCTTCTGCAAATCCTGTTAATTGAGGACTCTTGGCAAACACACAGGTCAGTATTTACCTGTCTGTTTATAATTCAATATTGTTTTGTACAGTTTGTTCTTCTAGTGGTTCTGTTGCTAATCCTTTTAAGGGGTTTGTTTTAAATAGATCCTACATCAAAATACTTGAACAAAGCATTTTTTCTTGTTTTTATCTGAAAATTTGGAATAAGTACAATTTTTTACCTTCCTTGCTATTGAGAAATTTGTTAGCCATTCCTATAAAGCCAAGATTTTTCACATAGAAGAGAATGTGCAGTTTAGGGTCAGTGATCGCCTGGTCCTGCTAAGGAGCACATGAGATCTGGGAGTGATACCAAGACATGCGTAAAGGGTGAATGGGGAGAAAAGTGTATTTCATGGTCACATTTCAAGAGAATTTTAACTTCGACGTACTATGTATTAGTCCAGTTCGAAACCTAGTTTGTATATGTCTACAGAATAAAGCTTTTCAAAGTTGAGATTAAAAAGTTTAGTTATTGAAAATACTGGCTATTTGTGAGAATACTCAGTTTTTCAAAAGTTTTGTATAAAAGCAGTAAATGAGATAATGCAAAATAAATGCCGCCTGTCTGTATTTTAAAATGACACTGTTTCATAATAAGTGGTTATAGGTAGTACTGGATTTTCTAAATTGTTTCCAGCCGTGGACATTTAAAATACATCCAGTAAGAGCACACTTGCTGCATGCAGTGAAGGTATGGGAGTGGACTTCTGTCCTTAAGCTGTGGCAGTAGACTGCTCTTTTAGCATATTACCAGTTCCCTGGCCTTAGTTTAGAAGGGACTCAGCGGGGGTGGTGGTTTGGTTTAACTGCACTCCAAAACATGACAACTGAGTTGTAGGGATCTCTTTGTTTTCTTTAGAGGAATTACAGTTTGGGAAAGTGAAAGAAACACAATTTACACACAGGCTTTCCAGTTTTGCATATGTGTGTGTATGTAATGCACATATAATGCAGTTTGCTTATCTTTTCTTCTTAATAAATAAATATTTCTGTAAGATGTCTGTAAGTCCACAGAACACTGGAGGATGGACATACTTTAGCAGATATGCACTTAAATTTATTTTTAGGGTTGAACTGAAGGCGAGAAATCAGTAAGTGGTTGTTGTGGATAATGCTGCATTTGAAATAACAGGGTACAAAGCAGGTAGAATGTTATAGTATGGCTTCCCTGGAGAAGTACATCACACTCAAGATTGCAGGCTCAGCAGTAGTACTACTGTTGTATGGAATTGTGTTAGGCTTCAGCAGAGGGCTGTTAAATGGCCAGTTGCAGACATCCACTGACTGAAATACTGATTCTGTCCCATTCTTGGTGTTGCTGTGATAATCAGACAGTTAAATTATTTGTGTCTTTTCTTTAAAAAAAAAAAAAAAAACAACAAACGACTAAAACAACAAACAGTGAAACTGTCCATGGTAAACAGTGTCTGGTAGCTCCTGGAAAACAAACATCATCTGACCTTAAGGCAGTGTCTGTCCCCCAGTGCTCCTTGTCTTCTGGTACTGCCAGATCTTGCTGCTGTTCCTTGGCTTCAGACCCACTTTCTTAAATCTCTTTTGATTTGACACGTGTAAGTGCCGAGTTTGGGATAATAATGTTCCCAGTGCCATGAAGTTAAAAAAACCAAAGTCAGGCTCATCATGGCTTTAGGGATGGAGCCTGGGCTGGCAGCTGCATTCAGGCCCTTCACTGCCTGTGCCAGGGCTCTGAGGAAAGAGGGCAGTTGCTTTTCCGACCATCAGTGTAGCTCCTTGAGACTTTTTTTTCAAAGCAAAAAATGCGTCAGTTCTCGGTTTTTGCACAGTTTCAGAGTGGCAGTTAATTCCTCTACCCTTGTTTGAGAGCAGAAGGTGCAGAAACTGGGCTTAGTTCCAGGGAATGCCCCAGTCCCTTATCCCCATGCACCAGTATGTACTAGTTCCTCTTCAGAGGAACCACATGGAAAAGGGTGCATCTTTGAGAAGTACAATGAAGTGTAAGTAACCAGTCTGTTGAGGGTTTAACTGTTCCAGTTCTGTAAGGACCTATTGGGTTGCCAGGGCTGTTCTGTACCTGCAGTAGATACTTTTAAAGTAAGTAATAAAAATTAACTAGCTATAGTTGCTTACTGTGATTAGAGTTAATCATACTTACGTTTTTTATGTATTTTGTTCAGTTAGTTTACTACCAAACATGCTAAAAATATAAGTTACATGTATTACATGTTATTTTCTGATTTTAAAAAAACCTCTTGACTAACACCAGAAGCCAGAACACAAGCCATCCCTTTTATAATTACATTATAAGTGGAGCCTGAATTCAAATATTAAAACTCCTTAACACCTGAAGTTTTGCTGTTGTTTTGTTTTTTTGTAGAATTCACAATGCACTTAAGGGAATCCCAGATGACAGGGATGGACTATTTGACACCATTCAGCGCTCGAAGAATCATTATCAGAAAAGAGCTTACCAGTGTATAAAGTGCATGGTAGCTCTCTTCAGCAACTGTCCTGTAGCTTACCAGATCCTTCAGGTGATACCTTTCATTCTGTTTCTTGCTGCTTTTTTATCCCAGTTCTGTGTAAACGAAAAACCACTATTACTCAGTTTTTATCACCTTGGTGAAATTACAATTTCCAGGTACAACTCATTTGAACCTTTCTTTATCAGAAGGTCAGTATATATGTTTGAAAGCAATTTGGCTGCAGACTTCATTTCAAATTTTACTTTTTCCTGGTGCAAAAAAGGGTATTTGGGGACTCTTAAAACAGCAGCAGATGTTGTTGGTGGCTGGTTCTCTAATAGCTGATGTACAGGAAAGGAAAATTACTCTGTTTTCAAGATTGAAGGAAATAATTCTGAATTGTTCATTTTCCATCTGCAGAGCAATGGAGATTTGAAGAGGAAATGGACCTGGGCAGTCGAATGGCTTGGAGATGAGCTTGAGCGTAGACCATACACTGGCAATCCCCAATACACCTACAACAATTGGTCTCCACCAATACAGAGCAATGAGACATCAAATGGCTACTTCCTAGAGAGGTCACACAGTGCTAGAATGACTCTTGCAAAGGCTTGTGAACTCTGCCCAGAGGAGGTAAAGAATTAAATTTACTTCAGTAAAAATTTGAGTAAAGTGCTTCAGTAAATAATTAACCTTAGCGACTGTCTGTGGTCATTAAGGGTCACACACTTCATAAGGATTTTATAAATACATTTTTTTATTTTGGTTTTCAGTTTCATACTCCTATGTGTTTTTTCAGCTTTTATTAATGTTTCGGTAGGCATCTGTCACTTTGAGAATTAGCTGTGTAAAACTGAAATTGACCATTGAAAGTAGATTATGAATAGGTCTGTATTTCCAGTAATTTGTGACAGGGGGGATTTTTATGTGGTACAATACAAGCTATGGGTGACACTGTGGAGTGGAATTTTTCTCCAAGCATGTCTGAAACAATTACTTCCATGTAGGATTGGTTCTGGATAGAATAATTGTAATATGTTTTGGGCTATGTAAATGAAACGGATTTTTTTCAAACTTTAGGAACCAGATGATCCTGACGCCCCAGATGAACATGAATCTTCTCCACCTGAAGATGCCCCACTGTATCCCCATTCACCTGGTTCCCAGTATCAACAGGTAAAAGCTCTCAGTTGAACCATTTATTCAGAGTTTCAGGTTTGGTTTTTTTAGCATTTATGGTAACTTAAATTATAGGCGTTTAGCCAGAAGCATATTATTGTCAAATATCGCACTTGAAGGAATAAAGATAAAGGTACACTTCCGTTTTGCCAGCAGCAGTTTCACCATCAGAGCTTCAAGTGAGAATTTTATGAGATCAGGGATTAATCATCCACAGAAAGAGCAGAGGGACTGATGTCATCACAATGACTGATTCTCTCATGTTTATTGATAATACTTAGTGAGTTGCTTTCTAGTTTGCAAATAAAAAAATCAAGGCTCAAGGCCTGAATTTCAGGTTGTATGTATGGAAGGGTTTCGGAAAAAAGCAGATGGCTTTGTGCTGTGAACACTGATCTCTAAAACTAAGTACATATAATACCTAAATCTGCTTTTACTTTAAATGTCAGCTTTGTTAATATTTTTCAGTGGAAAGCCAGGTCTGAAAGAAATCATAACTAGGGGGTTTTTTAATTGAATTGACTAACTACTAGATCCCTCACTTAGTTGCCATTTTATGTATTCCAAACCTGCTAATTTGATTTCCTTTCCTGCCCAAATCCATTTTCCCCTCCATCTTGCTTTCCTTATTTGATGTTGTCAGCAGAGCAGTTGGTAAGTCAAGCAGATTTTCCCACTCCTTTCTGAGCTCCCAAGTTCAGACACATTCTGTAACCTCACCATTATCCGTGTGATGTGTTCACTTTCTTGCAAGAGACAACATTTCTCACTAACACACACAATCCTCATATTTCTAGTTTCTCCACGAACTCTGCAAAACAATAGAAAATGAGGTGTTTCTGTTGGACAGATCTGTGTATGACTATTTAAATTGGGGCAGAGCATCTGCGGAAAATTGCTTGTCTAGATTTCGTTCAGTTCTGTAACACTGAAAAATTTAAAGTGTGCTGTATAAATGTGGTTGTGCTTTTTCCACTCTTTTTAGGAAATAAATCAAGCTGGTTGAATCTGTTAATGAAATATATGCACAGTTTAATGTGGCAGCACATAGGCAACCTCTTCTTTTTTTTTCTTTCTTACTGCTTTTGCTTTGCATGTAACTGTTTGTTATTCATAAGCTGAAATTACTATTTCAAATGATCTCTTACCTTTACAAGTTTTATGTTTGTTTACCTTCTGTGTAAATCAGAAAGGTAAGTGAAAGGTGTGAATCAAAGGAACGAAGAAGCTGGAATGTGTTCCTACAGAAGTTAGGTGTGCTTGAGGTTAAAGTGGTTCAGTGGTCTGAATGGAAGCAGGGACAGCAGCGAGTGAGGAAACAGCCCACAAGTTTGAAAGTCCCTTCAAAATGTTTCTCCTTTCTTGCAGAATAACCACGTGCATGGACAGCCATATACGGGCCCGGCAGCACATCATATGAACAACCCTCAGCGAACTGGCCAACGAGCACAAGAAAATTACGAAGGCAGTGAAGAAGTTTCCCCGCCTCAGACAAAAGATTAGTGAAATGCACATAATCAATTAACTTGCTCCATCAAGACTGTGCACCCAGGCCTTACAGTCCAACCTTTCTCTGTGTCTGGCTAATATTTAAAACTAGAAAAACTATTCCTAATCAACATGGAGTGGAGAGTCTATTCACTGTCTTATCTGCAGAAAATTGCTGTCAATATATAACCCGCCTGCAGTGGAAAGTGTATAGTGTTTTGTAATAAATGGCCTGATGCTAATGTGTAAATGGCAAAGGTGTATATAGTATATTAATGTTTGACTGTTAATTCTTGAGCAAGAAACATTTTTTTTTGTCTTGATGAGACTCACAGATCTACAAAAACAAAAAAAATAATTTCTTGATATATCTGCTGCGCTCTGCAACCAGTGTTGCCTGCCTCATGGCAGTTGGATCAACTCCTTTACGAAAAAGCCTATCCATGTCAACCACAAAAATAGTTTCATGTTAATTCTTTGCCACTGGAGTCGATTTTACTATGAGCAACGTAATGGCTGGTAACCTTTTAATTATTTGGTTGATGTGGAAAATTGGTGATGTAACATTGTTTCTAGATCTTTTTTCATTGCCTTTTTCATTCTGGTATTAGGTTAATCACTTTGAAGCTATAGTTATGCTGTAACATTTAGCATGGCTTCACACCAAGTTAGTGTAGCCCATGAAGGGGGAAAAAAAAAAAAAAAAAAACACAAAAACAAATGTGACAGCAGTTGTCCCAATGTGACAACTGTATTGCTCAGAACTTTTTCTTCTTACACCTAGACTTTAAAATGGGGAGGGAAAATGTGACAAACAAGTGGTTTTCAGTTTCACATATGTTCCTCACATCTGATGTTTGACAGTTCTCTCTGGGTGGGATAAAGAACACTTAGTTTTCAGTAATAGGAATTTAAAAGATTTAAAACAAATATGCAAAAATTTGCTATGCCAGGATGCCTGGAGCATAATAGACTGTATTTGGTGTGCTTGTTTTGTTCCTTTGGTAGAGCTTATTAGATAAACTTCTAACACTTTCCTTCTACTGCATCCCAGTGAAGTGGAAGTCAACAAAATCACAGAGTACTTATGAGTGCCACTGCACCAAGTTAACTTGCTGGTTTTCTGCTCGTTCACAGTTCTACTTGAAAGCGAGAATTGTCTTAGTTCTTTATCCATTATACAGAAAATCTTAACATTAGAAGCAGGGTTTAAATATAAAAGAAACTACTGGTTAGTCAAATACAATTCTGAGGTATCTCTATTCCAGAATAAACATTTGTTTAAAGACTTAAAGAAACGCATCAGTAAATACTGTATTTAAATGAAAATTGGTAACTTGAATGTGTGTAATTTTTTTGGAACCTGTCTAAAAACCAAATACCCCTGCAAAACAGATACAGCCCACCCTATACTATTTAAATATTTTGCTGTTTTATTTTATAGAAATTATTTTGCTGAATTCACAAATAGATTTGATTTAAGAAGAATGTTTTGTCCTGTGGTGTGTGTTGTTTTTTGGGGTTTTGTTTTTTATTGGACTGCACAGAAAGGTGAATTCTGTGCAGTAGCACTATGCTGAATTCTGGAACAACAGTCACATTGGGATTCTGTGCACAAAAAAAAAGCAATTGGCCCTTAAGAATAAAATAATTAGGACAATTACACTGTAAAAGTTTCTTAATGTGATTTATCTTGTACTTTTTGTATGTTTTTATATATACATATATATATTTAAGAGCACAAGCTTGATGGTGTTTTTTACAAATGAGTTGATAGAAACAAAGCTGCTTATCAAATTAAAGGTCTGTAGTTTTGAAATGAACAATGGCAAATCCAGTTGCAAGTGCGTTCTTAGGCATTTAGTGTAACAAGGGAGGGACACAGAAGATTTTTGACTGCTGTGTAGCGATGATCACTTTTATGCTTCCATGTTTTTCCTAGTGCTCAAGTTATTTCAGATTTTTTCATAGTTTTTTAGGAACACCATTTTACCTGGACTTAGGAACATTTGAATAAAGTGTTCCCATTTGTGTTTGGGAATGCTTGTTGGAGGTTTTAACTTAAAAAAATTCTACCCTGAGTTCTCAAGTTGAAATAGTTCATATTTATTTGGACCAGTAATTGTTAAACAAGCTATCTCAGAGGCAATTATTGCGTATTTTTTACTATATAGGTAAAATATATAATGTGCTAGTTCAGCCTTGCCAAATGTGTTTGCTTTTCATAGTGCGATGATTGTAGAGACATGTCAAACCTGCGACACTTTAAGGCTGTTGTTTCTTCAGCCATACCCACCCCTGTCCCTGAGCTGGAAACGGCTGCGGTGGCAGTTGTTCCTCAGGCAGCAAATTAAGAATATTGTGCATCTTTGTGACATGAAGAAGGATAAACCTGTCTTGTTTGCTGCAGTTGCTGCTTTTTAGGCAGGTGTAAGGTGCAATGTTTTCTTCACTCTGGGCAAAACTATTTTGAATTGTACTTAACAAATACTGTACAAGCAAAAAGTTTGATATGCATGTTACTGTTGCAGCATTTTGGCAGGTGATTTTCAGGCGATACACCTGGTGATACCTCGTTGGTGATGGCACACACTTCAAAGCAGTTGTCCTCAAAGTGCCTAAAGATTTATCTCCCCCATCACTGATTTCAGTCCTGTTTTTCTGTTCAGAACAGTTTCAAGGGAATCTCTGGTCTTCCATAAAATGAGCCAATAAATAGTAAAGCAATTTCTTGTGTTCCTGGCAGTGTAACATGGGATACATATAAAACTGAAAATCCATAGGTGCTGTTAAATGGGGTTTAATGTGTAGTTTGACCTCGGGGGGAAATCCATACCCTTGCTACGCAGAATTTCTCCCTCTTGTACATTTGGATTGTAGTTGTTTAGTGACTAAAATAAGCTTTTTAACACCTGCTACTGTCAGTGTTAAAAATAGTACAGCCATATATCAAAGGAATACAGTCACTGTTGGTGTATCAGTAAATGTGCTATGTTTCAGTCAGAGAGGTGTCCGCCTGCACTTGTGTTACCCCTTTGACAACAAGGAGATAGCTCAGGGTTCAGTCAGAGCTTGTTTGTCCTGCAGGACCCAATCTTGTGATGGACAAGCAGAACAGGACTCTGCTTGACTTGGAATTTTTCACATTATTCTCCCTCCTGACTACTAGCTCTGAAAATCTGAGGTTTCTATTTTTCAAGCTGGTGTGTCTTGCTGAAATGGAGCCAGAAAGAAATTAAATTCCCCAGTGACATTTCTCCTTTTTTTCAAAGTGAAACTTCAGACAATATGAGAGATTTGTGTTACCATAATTGCTGTTATGCCTTCTCAGCCACTTTGTTGTGCCTAGCTTGTGTGTTTTAGCATATGTATTGTGAAAAAGCACTTACAGTTCCAAAACTTCCTATATATTTCCTGAGTTCCAGGAATGGGAATGAGATTAGCCATTCTGCCAAAGCTAACTGGGCAAAAATTGGCTGCTGTAGCAATTTACTCCATTTTTGGTTTAAATAAATTTTGTCTACCTCTGAGTCTTTTGCCAGAAATGAATAGGCTGATAAACTGTGTCAGGGCAAAGTGGCTCAACATTTTTGTTGGTGTGAGGTGCAGTTACTGGGCATTTCAGGGAGGCTTCCAGTGCAACGGATTTAAGTTGAAATGAAAGCTACGGACTGACTATAGAAATTAGGGGAACAAGTGACATGTTAGGAAATTTGCAGAGTAACCAATTAAGTGTTTAAATATCTTAGCTAAACCTCCTTAGTCCACGCTTGCAAATCCATGTTGAAAGCAAATTCCTCCCAGTGATGAAAGCCACACCTGAATTTTTGGGAGGGTGAGATGCTGATGCTGACCTCACATTTAAGACAGGTAGGGGAGTCTCCCGTTTGTGGCCCTGCTTCAGCACAGTATAGTAAGGACAACAGTCATTTTGGCTCTCCATCTTTTTACTGTTCATGCCCTCCATCATATGCATGATACCACTTTTTTCACAGCCATGAGGTCTTGGGAATAAAGTCCTGCCTCCTGCAGAGCCAGGCAGGACAGGCTTTCTGGGGGGCAGTACGAGCTGTCTGGTACATCCCATGTGCTGCACAGGGTGCTGCAGTAACAGAGCAGGAGGAAAGGAGCCCAGCTGCTTCCTCCTGCCGGGATTTCTGATCCTCTTCCAGGTAGTCTCATGAGGAAAATGACTGCAAACACGTCTTTTAAGCTCAGTGCATGTTTTTTCCTGGCTTGCAGCTGGGATCAGAGCACACTGGAGCAGTGACCTCCCTGTGTGTGCCCTCTGTGCCATTCCAGGGTGTCCATGTCCCTGCCTTCTGGTGATCCTTTGGGATTGTCATGTCAGTCACTTACACTGAGACTTGCCCTCCGTTCCAGCTCAGCTGTGCTGTAAGGGTTTTAACCCAACCCCAGCACTGTCACTTCACACAGTGGAGCCTCCATAAGATTTATACTATAAATGCCCTTTTATTTTTAAGTCAGCTCCCTTGGGTTGACTTTTGAAGTGTCCAGTAGCCATTCCTTTGTCCTTTCTAGCAGAGCAAGGGCTCAGTCCCGGCCCTGCAGTGTGTGTTAGGGCACACTGTTGGTGAAACTGTGTTGAGGTTTCCAGCTGTTAATTCAAAGATATTCATCCTGTAGTCTGATATTCTAATGCAAGTTGTGGTGGATCCCTGGGTTTCAGCAGCATTTGTGCAAATTGAGTTGATTTCAGGACTGTAAGAGTGGAAGTTGACGTGTCGCTGGGGTTGGGCCAGACCAGTTGGTGGGTGGCACAAAAGACAGATCTCTCTCTTTGCAGACAGTGAAATCAAAACAAGCTCAAGGGAACCAGTTTTTGAAGAAGAAAAACACTCTCTTGACAAGGGCTAACTTTGATAATAAAACTGACCTTCAGGCTGTTTCCTTGGAAGAATTTAATATAGCCTTAATCACATCAGCACAATTCTGAAATGACAGGGTCATTCTTCAGTGGTCAAAATAATGCGCAAAAAATGTCTCCTGGTCTTTAACAGTGAGCTAACTTTGAGGAATGGAAATAAGAGAAAAAAGGGTCTACAAATTCATACAAAATCTGATCATAGAAAAATGAGATCATTCCCTTTTTTCTGTCTCTGTACTATTCAAAATGTCTGATAGTGTTAATTTTTAGTCTTAGTTTACAACAGCTATTCCAGTAGCTTGGTTTATATTGCCCAAAGTGGTGTCAGCTGCACAGTCTGCAGCTTCCTGATGCGTTTGTTGTGACGTCCCTTTTAGTCCTTACCAGAGCAAAGTCTTTCACTCTTTGAGTTTTTTCCCTAAATCCACATTTCTGTTGTGGTGATGTGCTGTTTCTGTTTCCATACGATGCCCAGGGCTGGATGAATGCTTTCCAAGTGTGGTTTCACCTGAGCCATTAAGCAAGCACTTCTGTTCCTTTGCTGTAGTGAGACCTCTGTAGGTTCAGCTTTTAAAGATATTTGCCTTTTTTCATAGCTTTATTTATTGAAATGCTGCTCAGTTCTTGTCCCTCCGCCCCTAAATTCCTGTCCATCATTTCATGTGATTCTTTCTTGCAGAGATTTTCACTCTGGATTGCAAAGATCATTTTTATATTTAATATTTTTGTATTTTCTTGGAATCAAATCCCTTCACTTGCCATATTGTTCACCTCCTTTTTTTACCTGTGCCTGCTGTCCTGCTGTTTGTTGCTGCAAAAGAAAACCAACCATGTTTGCCAGGCAGCCTCCAGAGCAGAGCCTTTCTCAGTGCAGTAGCAGCAGCCTTGACCAGGTGGGCTTTGTCATCTCTTAAATCTCATAATTTATGTGGAATTGGAAAGCTTTGTGTTAACTGATGGCAGGCAGGAATTCTAATAGCTTGTAGCTTATTGGGTTTCTTTGGTTGATTGGTTGGTTGGGTTTTTTCCTCCCCCTTAATTTTCTATATTGAACAGTTAGTTTGTACAGGTGAATAAAAACAGTAGGTTTTGTGGGAATCTACTCTGGAAAAGAAGGCTGATTGAAAACTTGGACACTTAATGTACTTGATTGTATTTAAATGCCTGGTAGGTGCTTTAAAGTCCTCAGAGGGTCTTCTGGAAGCAAATTCAAAAGCTTAGAAATGTGAAGACTAGGTCTTCAGGATTTAATGATAGAAATTCTATCAGCCTTCCCTGTGTGTGATTAGGGACAGGTGAAAGAGCAGAAATGGGAATATTTCCCTGAAGGGAGAGGTCGTGCTGTGTGAAATCCCTGGGGAACAGGAAGGGCTTTGTCTGGCCCCACACACCCACTGGCAGCAGCGCCGTGGGATCCCCGGGCACCCAGGAGCCGATTCCTCACAGGAACTTCACATTAAGTAGCGTGTAAAGCATTTTCTATCCTTTTTCTCCTCTGAGATCTGTACAGAATCGAACCCTCTGAGCAAAAAAAGACATGGGGTGGGCTGAGTGAGGGGCTCCCCAGCTGCCTCTGTGAATACTTTCTACCTCTTGGCGTTCTTTGGCGGCTGATTCAGCGCGGGAGCTGCTCTGGGTCAGCCAACACAAGTGCACAGATACCTGGTGGGGCTGTTTGCAGGGCAGACACGGGCAGTCCCTGCCTCCCCTGGGGATGCTCGGGGTCACCCGAGGTACCTGTGTTTGCATCACAGAGGAGGAGCTGGCATTTTCCAGCTGGCACCACGTGGACTCACAGATGCTTCTCACTCGGCCCCTCGTGCTGCCTCAGTACCCCTGTGGAGTAGCATCAAATCCTTTCACAACTAATGCTCAAATAATGCAACTGCAGGGAGGAACGTGGAATTCCAGCTGTGTTGGTGAGGGTTTAGAAAGGGAGGGATGTGGGAATGTGGAAAGCCGGGGTTCTGCAGATCAGCCCAGGTGTTTGTCTAGAATAAAAAAAAATGTTTCTGATTGCTACCGTGGTTGTGTGTAAGACTGAAATGCTGAAAGAGAACTGTGTAACCCTCCCACTCAGAGTCTGAGAGAGACCTGGCATTGGCTTTCTGAACACTTCTGCAACCTGAACCAAAAACCTGTTGTGGGAATGTAGACTTACCATAGAGCTGTGGAAGAAAACTTCAATCGTGTCACTTCTCTCGGTCTTCAGAGCAGTCAACATGGTTTTGATGTAGGTTTTAGATTATGTGTATATAAATCTGATTGAAGTACCAACAGCAAACCATAAATAAAATGTGGACTTAATTGAAGAATGGGCTGGTGGAGGCCTCTTGTGTTGAATTTATTAAAATACAATCTAACAAAGTTGTTGATGGAAGAGACTCACTGTGACAAAGACAGGGAGATAAAGCTGGGCTGTCCTCAAGTTGGGGAAAGAGCCAGGTTTGCTGCTGCCTTTGAATTTACTGTAACACCGAAGGACAAGCTTGACTGTGCTGTGGTGTCTGGAGAAGAGCTGGATGCACAGGAATGCTCCTGGGCATCACCCACCGTCGTGCCTGCTGAGGGCCAGAGGCTTCTGTGAGTGGCACTGTCTCCTCCTTGGTGCAAGGGGTTATTCCAGGGACAGGTGTCCGTTCACATTCCAGGCTGATGCAGCTGCTGGAGAGCTGCTCTTACCCTGTTCTCACCACGTGCCCATTGCCCAGTTGTTTTGCTCTGCCAGAGCAAGGACCATCACCTAAAGGAACGTGAAGTGGGTGTAAAAGAGCTCCTGGAAACCTCTGGTTCACTATGTTTGATCTTGAAGATTTGTAAGCAAAAATGCAAAACAATGGCAAATTACTGGGAATTTGTAGGACATTAAATATAAAAAACCCCCTGGTCAAACAAGGCAGCAGGAAAGGAGGTAATACAAGAGGTTCCACCTCAGTGTGAGGAAGAACTTCTTTACATTGAGGGTGGCAGAGCACTGGAACTGCCCAGGGAGGATGTGGAGTCTCTCCGGAGACATTCCAAACCCACCTGGACATGTTCCTGTGTCACCTGCACCAGATGACCCTCCCTTGGCAGGGAGGTTGGACTGGAGGGTCTCCAGATGGCCTTTCCAACCCTGAAAATTCTGATGGTAACACCTGAGTTTGTGGGTTTGATGTCGTCAGTTGATGTCACCCACCTGATGGGACATGCGTGTGAATTCTCTGGACATCGACATGTTAGCAAAAATGGGAATTCAGGATACCCTCTGGATGTATCCCAGCAGGTCATTGCTGGCTGGTGGGTTGCTGCAAACTCAGAGAAGAAAAATTTTGATGAAGACAGCAAAAATGTAAAGTGACTCCCATGAATGTTTCTGTTCTCACATTTCTCTCTGAAAAATTGTTAATGCCACAGGACAAAAAAAGCCATTGTTTAATTTAACTTCTATAGAGGCTATAATGATTTATTGATCACCATGCTCCCTGAAACCTTCCAGAATTTGGGCTCCTGTGGTTTTTACATTAGCTGAAAGTACAGCGCAAAGCATTTCCCTTAGAGTTGCAGATACTTACCTGGTAACTTCAGCATAACAGCATCCTTATCTTCTTGCCTTGTTTCCCTCTCTTCTTTTTAACAAAAACTTTTGGGTTTGCTCTGACCTTTTTCTAACTCGCACTGTTTCCTTGCAGCTCCTGTTGCCTTTTGTCCCTCCCTGCCCCAGGTGTGCTGCAGGTTGTGGATCCTCCGGAACTGCTCCCCTTCTGATCTCTCGAGGATGGGCAGTCAGGACGGGGAGATGGTGCTGTGGAAAGCCCTGGAGCAGCGATCCTTTCCCATCTCCTGGAGAATTCCAGCTCCTGCCGTGCGTGTCTCAGCAGAAGGGAGAAAGGTTTGGTCTGTGCAGGAGCCATGAGGCTGCAGATTTGTTGGAAGGGGATGTTAATGATGTTAATAAGGGGGTTCTGTTACTGTGAAAGGATTTGTGATACACATTGATGCTTAGGTAGCACTTGGTGTTTCAATACACCCTTAAAAAAAGTATAAAGAAATTGCTGTTTGGTCTTTCAGTAGGTGGGAATTTGAAGCCCTTTTAAAGGAAGACTTCTTAGTGCTTCACTGTCATGTGTCTTTTCTTTTTTCTCTTTCTTTTTGCTTCTTTTCGCTTTTTTCATTTCACAAACAAAGCCTTATACTGGAAATAACCTCTGAAATTTCTGCATCAACACTTAACATCTGCCTTTAAAACAGAGTTGGCTTCATTTCAAGATTTCTGATGTCCTTGTAACCGTGCTAATCCCTACATTAAGTTTACTATTATTTTAATAAGATTGGCTGTAGTTTTTGATGTTTGACTACTCGTATAGTAGCTCCTGTCCTCTGTGCAGCACTGGGGCTGGAAATGGAGACACTCACCCATGAAGTATCCTGGATATAAACTATAAAAGCAAATCAACTGTATTCTGTCCTGCTGATCAGAACCGCTGGTTTGAGCAAGAGGTTCCTGGATATGATACATAATTAAAGCATAATTGCAACACACTACCTAATTAGTCCCATGTCAGGGGGGTTGGAATGAGATGATCCTTATGGTCCCTTCCAACCCAAACCATCCTATGATTCTATCCAGTGAGTTATGGGGGTAGGAGGAGCACAAGACTGTGGAAGGAGCCGTGTGTTTTCTGTTGAGCACTGTTTGTGTTTCTTTTGCTAATTTACATTCAGAAGTGTTTTTGTGTTACAACTTCTTCAGTAGAGCTCAGACACCCACCCACCTCACCAGCAAAGGGGGTAAAGGCTCCTGCCCCTTTGCAGTGCCCATCTCCTGATGAATTTCTGATTTCTACAGCATAGATTGAGGAGCTGAACCTCCTGCCTGAGGCTGGTCAGCCCCCACCGAGATCAGGGACTGACACTCACCCCAGGCCCATCTTCCTTGTCCATTCAGCACTTTCACAGATCCTCCCTGGCTCATTAGAGACTCAACAGCATATTTTCATGGGTAATTTTTTTATTCTAGTTGCGTTTTTAATTCTCTTAACTTCCCCTGCCAGGTAACCTGCTGGAGCTTAGATTAGACCTTCACTTTGAAAAATGTATTTCAGTTGACTCTTCATTTTAGGCTGGCTCCTTTAGAGCCTCTGATTTTTCAGTCATTCACTTTATCCAATTTGCTCTTCCCTCCTATTTTTCATAAATTTTTAGCACTGAGGTGCTGGGGGAGAGAATTTTGCCCCTGAAGAATGTTTGCCTTGTGGTTGTTTTCCACTGTCACTGTGGCTTTTTTAAGTTCCACGTTCATAGCAGGAAACTGTACTGTAATAGTAGTTACAACAGGGGTTTGGTGAGTGGAGTAACATCTCCAAAATCCTCACATTAATGTGTGAATTTAAAGAGACTTAGCATTGCATCCTGTATGTTTACATTAAATTTGTAGCTGCCCTCAGCACCATAAAGTGGTACTTATTTGTGCACTGTTCCCCACCCACAGATGTCATGCGCTGATCCTGTGGCTGTTGGCCATGAACACCTCTGGGACACTGTCAGAGCCCAGGACCAGCAGCAGAGGTGACAAGTGCCAGTAACCATCTACCCCTTCCCTAGAAAACACGTGGAGTCAACAGATCCAAGTGTGGTGGGGAACCCTGGTTTCTGAGAGTCCTTTGGGTGCATTTAATGCAAGTTGTGCTGGAATACTAAATGCTTCAACTGTTCTTCTGATGGTGTTGGGAAGGAATGTTACATTTAGGTCCATGTTAGAACACAGGCACAAAAGCAAGAGCTTCTGACCTCGTGGCAGAAACATGAGATGTGAACTTCACCAACTCTGATGGTATGGGGGGAATATAAACAGAAAAACTTGTCATTGCTTTTTCTATTTTGCCTAGAAGGGATCTGATGCTGTTTTTCGAGGTGTGTGGGTTGGGTTTGTTAAATCACCTTTCCCTCTCCAGACACGTGTCCAGCTCCAGTATTGTTTTTGTGGGTGGGTACAGGAAACTATTTTTCTTGCTTTGCATTCATTCCCCTGGATTCCCATCAATGTAAGTCATGCTCCTGTATGGAGGTCTGGCTACAGTGCCCTCAGCACTGGCTCCTCTGGCACAGCCAGAGCTGCTGCACATCAACAGGAGCCCTGGCTTCAGGTGTGCTCACACAGAAAGCTGAGACCCATCTGCTTTGACAGATCTGTACTTTTATTCCCTCCAAAGGCCAGTTCAGAAAAGCTCTGAAAAAAGCCATTTTGCAATAAAACCCATAACTTTTCCCTCATTTCCCTCCAAAAAGTTGGCTTTTCTCAGGACAGCTGTTCTTATGAGAATACAGCTTCACAGCACCTCAGAACACCCCATTGTGACAAGCTGAACAGCCTTCACGGAAGAATTTTCAATGTCTGCCCTTCCTAAACACTGATGGATAAAAGTGTGAGGTTGTGTGATACCTTAAACTTCTGAATTTGTGCTCAGAGGGAGCATCTTTGATTTGGTTGGAGCCTGATGATTCCAGAAAGCCCAAACCTTACAGTGAGAGGAGCTGAAACACCTCCTTTGTAAAACTTTCTCCAAAGAAACACAGTAGATAAAAGTGGAAAACCACTGTTAGGCACTATGAACTTGGAAAACTGAGCACCCTTTCCCCATTTCAGCCAGATTCCCAAATTAAAACAGGTATCCGAGGGATTACTTGATTGGTCTGTAATGCTTTGTCAGGCCTAAGCAAGCCCAGCATCCTCACATCAGGGCACCAGGACACAAGAGCATCCACACAAAGTGTTACTCCAGCCCGTGGGACCAGCTCAGAGTGCTGGCTGAGAGAATCCCCCTGCTCTTCAAGCCAAGGGGGGAAAAAACCCCTTTTCTCCCCTCACAACTTGAATATCATCCCTACTTCAGCCCCACTGTAGCAGCAGACACCATGAAATTCACACAAGCCGTGTCGGACAAATTTATTCTGTAACCTCCATAGAGGTTGTTTAGTTCTCCTCCTAAACACGTAGCTGGGGTGTTTAGTTCTCCTTCTCCTGCACAGTCTTTGTTCCCCTCAGCCTGCCGGTGCGGCGGGCAGCGATGAGACCGACCTTGCGCCCGGCGGGAGCGTCTCTGCGGATGGTCGAGGGCTTCCCGATGTGCTGGTGGTTACCCCCTCCGAAGGGATGTTCGACAGGCTGTGGAGAGGGAAGGCAAGCCACCAATGTAACCACAGAAACAGGCAAAGGACGTTTAACAGCAACAAACTTATTCAAGGGAGCAGGAAGTTTAACTGCTTTGCTTTTCACGTGGTGCAGTGAATATTTCATCCCAGCATCACACCAGTCTTTTCTGAGCTGCAAGGAAGGATGGTGATAACACCAAATGCAAAGAGACTCACGTTCATGGCCACACCACGGACACGTGGCCAGCAGTTCCTCTTTGCCTTGTACTTGTGGTAGGCCCTGCCAGCCTTCAGGATGGGCTTGTCAATACGGCCTCCGCCAGCAACGATTCCTGGAGGAAATTGCAGGGATGGTGACACTCAAGCAGACACAAGGGTACTGTGACAAGCCACCCTTAACGGGAAGGAAAGTGTTTAAGAACAAGACTAATCCCTAATAACAGTCAGTTTGTTAGACTGAGCTTCTGAAGACCAATCTCAAGCCATCCCAGCTGGGTTCAAACCAGTAAGTTCCAGCCAACACCACCACTAAGATCAGGCTCAAGCTACAGCCACAGATGGCTCTGCAAGGGGACACACACTTTAATTACTGCTTTTCAATCCATACACACAGGATTGAGTTCAGCAGTTTTTAAAGCACTGCCAGTTTTACTGCCAGAGTTTCTTGGGCAACAGCTTTTAAAGTAAACTAAGAATTGAAAGAGTTCAGGGGACTATGAAGAACTGAGTTTAATACCTACATTTTCATTATTTATTGAGCCAGTTTTATTAGAGTAACACACCAGATTACTCACTGTGGTCTCCTCTGCAGAGGCAGGCCAAGTGTCACCAGCAGCCATCTCAGCTGTCAGGTCTCCAACAAACCTGGTATGGTCCCTGCTTTTTGGCAATGGTCTTGTCATTCCTTATCAGACTTTCCAGAACACCCCACCTGACACCACCTCCAGCACTACCCGCAGGCTCACTCTGTACCAAAAGCATCAATGCTATTTTCCCCAGAAGTCCTTCCCCAAGGACTGCAGGTTCTACAGGCTGAGCCATTCCACTACATTCCGAGGACAACGAGCATCTACTTTTCTGTCCTCTCACCAGATCAGACCATCTCCAAATTCAGGTCACCATTACCCAAAAATAGTACAGGCATAACATAAAAGGCAGGTCCCCGAGCACAGACTACTGGTGTGTTACTTTGGGTCCAGCCTGCACATGACACTGTTTTCAAGACAGTTATTACAAATTTGGGCCCTGTTTGAAAGGTTCCTTAGCACTGAGAAGCAGCTCAGGAACCAGACAAGTTCACAGATGTCACTCCTTACCAACAACAGCCCTGTTTGCAGAGGAAATCACTTTCTTGGAGCCAGAAGGCAGCTTCACTCTGGTTTTCTTTGTCTCGGGGTTGTGAGAGATCACGGTGGCATAGTTCCCAGAGGCACGTGCCAGCTTCCCACGGTCACCGGGCTTCTCCTCCAGGCAGCACACTATGGTGCCTTCTGGCATGGTGCCCACAGGCAGGACATTCCCAATGTTCAGCTGAGCTGCAAGGAGGAACCAGAGCAGCCACAGCTTTATTTGGGTTCCTGGAGTCACAGTTTTATTGAACACAGGGCCCCTTGCATGGGAGGGCAGTGCCACACAGACCCTCCTCAAGGCAGCGGCCAAGGCACGTTTTAGGGTTTGACCTGGAACACCAGTCCCACTTCCAGTGTGGAGAAACGTGCACTGGGACACTCAGTGTGCTGCTCCTGCCCCAGCAACCCCCCCCCGGACCCACCTTTCTTGCCACAGTACACGAACTGGCCGGTGTGGATGCCCTCGGCAGCGATGAACAGCTCCGTGCGCTTCTTGAACCGGTACGGGTCGCGGAAGGCGATCTTGGCCAGGGGAGCGCCCCGGCCCGGGTCATGGATGATGTCCTGTGGGAATGCAGAGCTGCCTGAGAGCAGGACATGGCCCCTTCCCACAGGTTCTGCACAAATTAAACTACTAGGAAAACTGGAGATGATTACTCCAAGGTAACTGTCACCAGGACACACCCACCCTTCCCAGGAGGATTTGGGTTCTTCCCGACACGAATGAGCTGAAGATTCACATCTGTGAGGATGAGCCCTCCAGGATCTGCATCACAACAGCATATTATGGGAAAATTCCCTACTGGGATGGTGGAGAGGCATTGGAACAGGTTGGCCAGGGAAGTTGTGGATGCCCTGTCCCTGGAAGTGTTCAAGGCCAAGTTGGATGGGGCTTGGAGCAATGTGGTCTCCCTGCTCACGGTGTAGTAATATGATTTTAAGGTCCATTCCAGCCCAACCCAAACCACTCTGTGAGTTTGTGATTACAGAATAATGACTCTGGTTAAGTGTGCTGCTTGTAACCAACCCTGTCTGAACAGTTTTATTCCTTATTTCCATACTCAGAAATTCACTTCCACTTTGCCTGATCATTTTTGGGCAGAGACAAAGCTGGGCAAGGCAGGGATTTCTCCACATGTTTTCTTGGGAGTGAAGGTGTTTCTAACTTTCAGGTGTCAGCTCCAGCAAAGTTATAGAAGACCCTAAATGTGGAAGCACACACTTGTTTCTTTTGCTCTTGGAAAAACACGTCAGTTGTGCTCCTGAAGTACACCGGGATTAAAACACACAACCACATATTTACAGGCCACAGACAAATGACTGTGACACATCTCTAAGATGGGTCTATTTTCCAGGACAGCTCAGATGCTGTTGGTGTCCAGTATTGATGTTTTTTTCTGCTATTTTCAACCCTTTTGGCCCAACCCATCCCCCCTCCCCCCAGGACATAAGTTGCAGTCAAACCTCTCTACTTTTCATCACCGACTCGATTACAGTGTGAATAAAGTCCTCTCTACAGCTTGAAGATGAGGGTGCTCTAAAAAGCTGACGAGATGCCCAGAGCATCCAATCAGGTACCCATAGCACTGTTTGCAGTCACTGGCACCCAAAAAGCATCTGCAGCATATCTGCACCACTGTATCACACCCTGAAGTACTGGCTTGCCTCCAGTGCTCAACACTAAGATGATGGACACCACTTAGTGATTTCAAAGATTATTCTTTTAGTTGTGCCATCAGCTACATGGACATCTCTCCCCACCCGTTTCCTGAGGTACAGGGGATTGTTAGGCAACATAAAAACACAATATTTCCTACAAAAAACCTGATATTCCTACACTAGCAAAGCTCCAAGAGAAAATCCTACTACTGCCACCTTTCTCTAGGTGCTTTCACAAATCCCAAGCAGTTCAACTTTTCAAAGAACCTGATTAATTTAACAAAAAGAGAGATGCCTGAATAAGGCACAGCCAGGTATAGAACAGGCTTTGGGCACAGCGGGCAGGGCTGGGATCCCCCTGGGGAGGAGCACTGGGATGGGCTGGGATCCCCCTCGGGAGGAGGACTGGGATGGGCTGGGATGCTCCTGGGGAGGAGCACAGTCCCTGGAAGTGTTCAAGGCCAAGTTGGACACTGGGATGGGCTGGGATGCTCCTGGGGAGGAGCACAGGGATGGGCTGGGATGCCCCTGGGATGGAGCACAGGGATGGGCTGGGACCCCCCCGGGGAGGAGCACTGGGATGGGCTGGGATCTTGCACAGGAGAAGCACTGGGATGGGCTGGGATGCCCCTCGGGAGGAGCACAGGGATGGACTGGGATCTTGCACAGGACAAGCACTGGGATGGGCTGAGATCTTGCACAGGAGAAGCACAGGGATGGGCTGGGATGCCCCTCGGGAGGAGCACTGGGATGGGTTGGGATGCCCCTGGGAAGGAGCACAGGGATGGACTGGGATCTTGCACAGGACAAGCACTGGGATGGGCTGAGATCTTGCACAGGAGAAGCACAGGGATGGGCTGGGATGCCCCTGGGGAGGAGCACTGGGATGGGCACCCCAGGAACAGGGACACCCGTGATGGGCACCCCGGGCCCAGGGTGGAGCCCCGCCCGTACCTTGACGATGCCCTTGATGTAGCCGTGCCGCTCGGCGAAGTCCACGGCGCGGAGCTTGGCCGGGCCCTTCCTGTGCTTCACGTGGGCGCGGAACACGGAGCCCGCGCCCTTCCTCTGCCCGCGGATGACGCGGCCCATGGCGCCCTGCGGGGACGGCACAGCCCCGTCAGCGCCGCCCGGCCCCTTCCCCCCCGCTCCCCGGTGCCCTCCCGGTCCCCCCCGGTGCGGGCGGGGCGCGGGCCGCGGCCGATGTCGGCGGATGCGGATCGGGATCGGGGCCCTTGATGGCGGCCCGTCCTACCTCGCTCCGGCCTCCGGGAAAGAAGGAAACCCTGACGTCACCGCCGCGCCGAGCCGCTTCCGGCGCCGGGGGGCGGTACGGCGAGGGGAGCCCCGCCCGACGTGACGTCACGAGGATGTGACGTCAGAGCGCGGGGAGGAGAAGGAGCGTCCCTGAGGGACCGCGGGACGGACCTTCTTGGGTAGGGCCTGGCTCTGCTCCCGGGGTTTCCTCCCGCTGCCACAGGCAGGAAAAGCGCTGTGAGGGCAGCGCGGCCAAGCCGTGACCGAACAGCGCCGTGTCCGCCGGGGAGTGACACTGAGGGACACACCGGTCCGTCCTCACCCACCCCCAGCGCCGGTGGCTCCACCACCACCCCGGGCAGCCCATTTCCATGTCTGACCATCCTTCCCGTGAGGAAAGTCTCCCTGACGTGCGGCCTGAACCCCCCCGGCCCAGCCCAAGGCCGTGTCCCCTCAGCCTGTCCCTGGGAGAACACCCCGGCCCTGGGCCCCCTTCTCTCCAGGCTGAGCCCCCCCGGCTCCCTCAGCCGCCCCTCACAGGGTTTGTGCTCCAGACCCTTCCCCAACCCCGCTGCCCTTCTCTGGACCCGCTCCAGCACCTCGGTGTCCATCCTGAACGGAGGGATCCAGACGTGGGCACAGCACTGAGTGCAGCCTCACCAGTGCCCAGCACAGGGGAGAGGCAATTCCTTAAAAAACCCCGGGGACTGAATGTCTGTGGACTGGAGATCTTGCCTTAACTGATGCCTTAGGACTTCATATATTTGTAAGTTTTTATATAGCCGTGTAGCATCTCAAATTTAATGCAGCAACTAGCAGTTTCCACCTCTGTGCTGCATTCCTGAATGTCTGTGTCAAGGGTAAGATAGCGACTAGAACATCTTATTTGGGACTCACATATCAGGACTAGAATAACAATCATACTGTGGTCAAAACCAGACAGAAGACCCAGGGACCTTGGAGAAGTTCCAAGGAGGGAATGTGGCGTGAAGATGATGGAGGTGAAGAAGTAAGGGGTCTGGAGACCCCTGACTCAATTCCAGGGAGATGTGCCAAGGGGCAGACCTGAGGGAGGTTCTGCAGGTGGCACCAGGGTGGACAGTCCTTGGGTTGGATGTAACCTTTAGTTACGGTAATTAAGTAGTGTTATAAAACTAGTAAGCACCCCTATGCAGCACATGTGTCTCTATATAGTAAAGGTGCCAGCTGGCATATACTGTCTGCACTTACATACACCATGAACCGGGAAATATTCATTAAAGAACTGCTCTCTACTTTACCTACACCAGTACAGTCTCGAGAAGATTTTTCTCCCTCCATTTTAGGCAATGCAGCACTAGAGGTGCAGCCTCACCAGTGCCCAGTACAGGGGGAGAGGCATTTCCTTTAAAGACCCCACGGACTGTCAGTCTGTGGACTGGGAATCTTGCATGAACAACCAGGGAGCCTGAGCTGAGAGCTGCCTTGCCTAAACTTCTCTTAATTAGCAGAACTGAAGATGCTCTTTGCAGGATGAGGCTCCATCCATTGCACATACAGTTGGACCTGTAATAATCAGACTGTGTTATGCAGTTAAAGAGCTGCAGGTTTTGGGCAAGGGAGCGACTGAAGATAAAAACCCTGCAGTTGATTTAAGCTGCCTTTGCCAGATTTTAATCAATATTAATTAGGGCATAATTGAGAGATACAGCAAAGCAGAGGTAATCATCTTAGTGTTCCTAATCAACTTGTGCTACGCCCTGGAAGGGGAAATGAAAAGTGCCTTAACTTCTTTAACAGCCCACTAGGTTTTCTGCATCAGAGGCCACTCTTGCAGAACAGGTCGCTGCTGATGACCCAATTCACTGAAGATGGACTGTTTGATTTTAGTGACTCACTGGAAATTAGTTAAAACTCATCAGTGTTGGCCCATTGCTCCTTGCCTTCAGCTGAAGAACCTAAGCATCCACCACATCTTGACCGATAAGCTTTCCCACAACAGTCTTTCCAGGACAAATGGAAGTCACATGCCCATTAGAGGCAAAAAATCTTGATGCTAAGGGCTCTGAGCTGTGATCCTTGTCAGATTCAGCCTGCACAGGTAAAGAGATTAGCACAGCCAGGTGTCCCCTCTGCCCATCTGCTGGAGGTCATCGTCCCTCCGACCAGCAGACGGTGTGACAGCTGCTCAAGCTGAGCCCCACGTGACACATGACAGCTCAGTGTAGGACGACAAACTGCCACTTACTTGGGTTTGCATCGAGTTTGCATTCACACCGAGTGGAAATATCTAGAGACTTTGATTTAAGGTTCCTTCTGGCTGTGCAGCAGAAGCCTTGTTAGTTTTTGCTACTAAATCTGACAAGAATTTAAGGAGCTACCTAATCTTCCAAGTAATGGCCATATAACCAGCAAATTACATTGGTCACTCCTCTCTCCCATTCTTAGTAAGGACTCAGTAATCAATTGTATAAGGAGTAGTTGTGTAATGATTTAGTACACTCACTGGATTTATTATCCTGTATCAACTACACTTTGCATTCACTTTGTTATTATTTAATTTGTGGTGCAGTCTTTCTCACTGCTGTCACCATCTGTGAAGGTGGAACTCATGGGCTTGGTCAGCTGCCTCCCTGCTCAGGTGCTGCTACAACACAGAGGGTAAGGAAGAAACTGGGATCATCCCTTGCTCCTCCCTACCGGCTTTTGGCACGTCCTGAATATGGTTAGAAATGTCTGTTCCTTAACAGTGTGAAGAGTTCTGAGTTCACCATCTCATCAGAGGCTGTTTCAGCCTTTCTTCCCAGTAATGCTGAATGGTTGTTACCTATTTGTATCACCTCAGGCTGTGTTTATGCACATCCCAGGATCAGAACATGCTGCTGCCCAAGGTTTCAGTGCTGGTATCATCCAAGCTGATTATTAAGTATTTTTCCATCAGACAAAATCAGGAGGAGGCTGGGAATTGTATGCATCTGGGAATTGTATGCATCCAGGTCTCTATGCATTCATGGTTTCTTTAGGATTCACACATGGATGCAAAACCCTGAAAGCCTTCAAGTTTTCTAGCCTTGATGGAGTTTAGGAATCAGAAAAGTCATGAAAATAGGTGACAGAACTGCATCAGTGATGGTGTAATTTTATAATTGATTTCTCCTTATATGAGACATTAATTAACACTTTCATCATCAAGGAATAACAGCATTGTATTATCTGGCCCACCTTACTCACAGTAAGGTTATTTTCCTTACCTGTACCTTCAAAATTTCCTGGATCCTAAGAAATGGAAGCAAGTAGTTTACACCTGACAGCAATTAAAAAGTACTGTCCAGGGTTTGCCAAAATGTTACTGTGGGTCGGGCCCTCCAAATCTTGGTGCTGAAGAAATATGAGTGTTGGGCACTGCCAACGACCATTATTCTGTTACACTTTGAGGAGTGAAGGTTGTGCTGTGGTTTGAAAAGAGGCCGTTTCCCTCCTCAATAAGCCCCCATTTCCTGGGCCGATATTGCCTCCCAGAGCCCACCCGTGGGGTATTCCACTGTGTAAGGAGCAGGAGGCAGTGGCAGAGCTACAGCAGGTCATGCCTGTGCTGTACAAGACAGTGTGAAACATGGGGCAGCTGATGGCAGAGCAAAAGCAATACAGGTATTACAGGCACTGCCCACCATCCACACTGATGTGCAGCAGCTGCTCTCTGGGGCAGCTTTGAGCCCTGATATTTTGCCTTCAGGATATTCATCCCTGGCAGCTGCAGCTGTGTCCTGGTTTTGGCTGGGATGGAGTTAATTTTCTTCCTAGTGGCTGGTACAGTGCCGTGCTTCAGATTCAGTATGAGAACAATGTTGACAGCAACAACTAAAAAATCAGTGTGTTAAGTGGAGCTTACTCTAAATCCAGGATTTTTCAGTTTCCTGTGCTGTGCCAATGAAAAGGTCCACAAGGAGCTGTGAGGGAACACAGCCAGGACAGCTGATCTGAACTAGCCAAAGGGATATTCCATACCACAGAGTGTCATATCCAGTACATAAACCAGGGGGCTGGCAGGGAGAGGCCGACTGCTGCTCAGGGGCAGGCTGGGCATCAGTCTGTGGGTGGTAAGAAATTATATTGTGCTTCATCTGTCTTTCCTGGATTTTATTCCCCTTTCTCTTGCTCTTTTTTTTTTTTTTAATTGTTGTTATTATTATATTTAACTTTATTTAAAATATATTATTTGAACCCATGGGTTTTACCTTTTTTTCAATCCTCCTCATCCCACAGAGGAGGGGATGTGGGGGCGTGAGCGAGCTGCTATGTGGTACTTCATAGCCAGCTGGAATTAAATAACAACAAGCTGGTTTGGTTTAAGGCATTACAGTCTTTACCAGCCACCCTGCTTTTCTGCCAGGAGTTACAGCCACGTGGGAAGAGGAGCAGAGGCAGGGCCAGCGTGCTGGATTTCCCTGGCCAACCCCTATTTTTTCAGCAGTTCTCAGGCTGTGCGGGAGTTGGGGGAACTGGCTCATCTGCCTGAGGGTTCTCCAAGGCAGCAAAGGGTTCTCTGGATAACCCAGATACATCCTAGATATCCACACTGATCAGCTCTGCTGTTCTGTCCAGGGGTCCAAGGCTCTTGGGAAGCCTGTACCTGCATCCTGCCTCCCAGACATGGAAACGGGATGGAAGCCTGGTGGTGCTAGGCAAAATAGGGGATGGTTCCAAAGCACAGCTGCAGCACAGCACAGCACGATATTTTGGCAGCAGCCTCGTCCTTTGCCTGCTTAAAATACAACACTGAGCTGAGGTGGCTGAGTCTTGGCCCAGCATCCTGAAAACAGGGCAGTGACATTCAGCAGCAGGGAAGCACCTGCACGGCAGGACAAGGCCAGGGCTTCTCTCCCCCCAGCCACTTCCACGGGGCTGTGTCTGCTGGAGCCCTTCCTTACACATCTTCCTGGGGCTGCCAGATTTGCTGGGATAATACAGAAAGGATAAGAACTATTCCCCCAGCTCTGGAAGGACTTTGGCAAAGTTGTGGGTGTGCTGTTGCAAACACGCGGTGGGAGCAAGTCAAGGGTGTGTTGCCTTAATTAATCCTTTCATGACAGTCACAAGCTAATTTGCTAAAGGTTAATTGCACTGTAAATAGCAAAAGGGGTGGTGTTCTGCTTGCAACAGATGGCAGCCATCAAGAAATTTTGATGAGATTGCTGTTTGGAGAAGGGGAAGAAACAGCAGGGTTTCTCTAGGACCCCGCACTGGGAGAGAACTGAGAAGGGAAGCCCTTAACTCTGTGCATCTTTCAAAGGGGAAGGAAATGGCTAAAATATTCATATGAATGTTTTCTCTCTGACCTCCTTCAGGTAGGCACATACCTCTGTTTATGGCCCTACTGACCTCTCAGGGGCTTTACGTGGGTTTCGGAACTGACAGGTGGGCTCCAGCCAGGCTGCAGCGTCACAGCTCCCGGCTGCAAAAATAACACACCTGCTAATCCCCGCAAACACACTCATGGTGATCCTATTACTGCAGGCTGCTGCTCCAGGGGCAGGGCACAGGGGTGCGAGTCACCTGCTGCCACTGAGGCCACGGAAAGGAGTTACTGCACAGACTGTTCAAGGGGCAAAGCCTCAGCTCCTGCTGCGCATCCAGAAAAGCTCCCTGGCCTCTGAGGAAACATCCTGGCCCTGCAGTATCCTGTATGTAAAAGCAAAGGAGCCTTTTGTGAGCATCCCCTCCCAGCAGCTGCCCCCTACCACCCTCAGCATCCTGGTGAGGCACAGGCCACTGATCTGTGTTCAACTCTGCTGGCCTTTGAGAGGAGAGAAAAATCCCTCTGCAGAGACACTGCAGACCTCCATTTCACTGACTGCTCCCAAAATAAATACCTTTGCTCTCTTCAGAGGAATTTCTTCTGAAAGGATCAGGTTCTGTTTGCTGTCTTGAAACGAATACTCTCCCTCAGCTCTATCCAGATCCCTGCTCCTTAGCCTGTCTCATTCGTAAACCCTGGAGAGAGTTCCAGGAAAATTACTTGAGCTTTCCCTTCTGCTCTTGTATGAGGCAGATGATGTCTCTGACCGCATGACAACCACTTAATCATAATTGCAGCTGTTCTCTAAACCTTCCCTGCAGATACAGCAGTGGCTGACCTGGAAGGAAACCATACTGTTTTCAGGGTTTCCTGTGTTCGCAGATTATATTCTGCAAGGACAAGAGTTTACGTAGAAGAATCCTGGCCGGCTACCCAGCCCAGCCTGTGTTCCCTCCTGAGTTACAGCTTTCATGCGCCAGCACAGCAGAAAATACTGGCACCCTGGTAGTGCTTGGTAATGCTCGTGGCATTCCCTGGGCTTGCAAAGCTGTGGCAAAGAGCCTGCCTGTGGGGCACAAGAGACTCCAGCTGTGCCAGGGCAGGATTTATCACAGAAGCAGCTGGGTAACAGTACACAGAGGAAAAAAAAAGCCAATTAGGTGAGTGGCTTCTCCCCCCAAAGGGAGCTGGCTCCTGCACAGCCAAGCCTCTCCAGCAGGGTATGGGTTTGCAGGCGCTTTCTGCTACTCACCAACTAATGACAGCCAGGATTCCTTGGGAGAGGGGAGACCCAGAGCTGCAGAGGTGGAAAATCCCAACCAAAACAAAGCAATTTGCGCTTCACAGATGGGTTTGGCAATGCTCATTCATTAGGTTCTGGTGACCTCTAGAGGCCTTGAGCCCAAAGCACCTGATTTTTGAGGATCTTTCCTGGAACAATGAGCCCGAAAATTCTGCTTAATTTTAGTTTCAAAGCAAGATTAATTTTAGCCTTACCGGGGAAGGTATTGAGGAACAGTAATTGATGGTTATTCTTTTCCTCCCCCTAGATGTGGCAATAAGAATTCCCTGCGTGCAGCAGCCTCAAAGCCTCTACCGTAACTGCTGTAGGTATTCCAGAGATTCACATTTTACAAGAAATTTGCTTTGTGTGTCGTCGAGTTCGAGAGGAACTTCTTATCTTCCTTATCTCTAATTATATATTCAATTAATCGCTGATCCTGGAAGAGCTGCCCACCTCTCTGCTGAGATAATCTGGTTGCTTAAATGCATGTAAGTTATGTGGGTTTAAGGCACAGGCATTAAGTGTGAGTTAAGGTGTCTCAGCAGAACACAGCCTTTGTGAACTAGTCCTTGCAAGGCAGAGCTCAGTACTGGGCTAGTCCTCTCCGTCCGGAGTATGACCATGTTTTCTGAAAAAATATTTTCATCTGCAAACAGGGAAACATTGACAACCCACCACATTCAGGGCCAAGCAATGTTGTATGTGGGAAAGTTACCTTCTGCCTGTATTGTAAAACAACAATAAAATCACCCGCAGAGAAGAGTAATGCAAGAAAATGTGTAAGAAAAAAAATGGGGTTTTAGTTATACAGCTGGATCAGCTTTCCCCCCCTCCCTTAAATGAGATCAGCAGGGATAGCTGATGGAGAAGGGGAGAAATCCACAGAGCTTATTTTCTGTCCTCTTGAGCAGCTGAGATACTGGATTTGAAACCCTACCATGGAACTAAGAGAATTGGAAGGAGAGATGGAAGAGAAATGAGGTGCGGGCCGGAGAGACATCGGGGAGTTAACTGAGAGAGGCTTACAGCCACGGAGAAGCTTAGCTAGAAACAGATAGAAAAGCTGGAGGAGGTGAAACATATCTGCAGCAATGCACAGCTCAAAAAACTCTTCAGCAAACTTGCAGGGATGTGTGGGAGACCTCCTAAAGGTTTCTAATTTAAGAGCACCCAGCTGTACTTCCAGATTTAGTTATTTGTTACTTTTCCTACACAGCTCCTCTCCCCCCCCCNNCTAAAGGACCTCCTACCAACACTTTAATGGCCAGATTTGTTTGGTGACAACATCCCTGGAGGCTACAGCCAGGGTACTTTGTGCATCCAGCTTAGAAACCAAATACAATAGCACAGGATTCTCTCTTGCTTTATTAGATGCGACCCACAAGGGAGAGAAAAAGTGTATGTTTTGGTATTATTTTTTTTGCTTGTTTTCTTATGGCATAATGATGGATGAGCTCATTGAAAAAGGAAAATTTAATGATTTTCTTGGGGGGTGTTTTCTTTTTCATATTCTCTTGCTTTGTTCTTCACTTTTTGCCACATAGGCAGTAGAGCTAAAGGGATTTCATGCCTCAAAACAGAAAGGAACCCTTAGCTACTGACAGGAATTAAAAATGGAGGAAGGGGGGAAGATTTAAAAAAGGATTTAAAAAGAATTATTATTCAGACTGTGTAAAAACTCTTCTGAGATTGATTGAATCCAAACTCCTGCAAAACACATGGGAGAAAAGCTCAATTTGTTAAAGATCTGCATTCTCCTCTATCTTCTAAGTGCAGACTACAAAACTAATTTGATTTTGTTGGTCCTCCAAGAAGTCCTAGCA
>VWZG01011793.1:33161-51700 GCA_013396735.1 Grallaria varia | reverse complement strand
GCTGGGGGGGGGGAGTGGGGAACCTCTCTGTTTTGATACTTGTGAGAAAAAAGGAAAGCCAAGCTCTAAGGCCACTTGCATAAGCTTTGAAAAGCTCTATGAATTAAAAAAAGAAAAGGCATTTCATTTGTAGTTACCAAGAAATACTGGCTCCATATAGTGCAAAAGCATTTTTAATTTACACAGGTTTGTTGGCTGGATACTTTTGATCAATAAATAGTACAATGGTGCTAATCAGAAAATGACAGGCACTTTTCATGTGGACTTTTTCAGGGTAAAACCTTTTGAACTTTTCTAATCTCTTAACTGAAAATGAGAACAAAATATTGCTCTTGCCTTTTCTCCAGATACTGTTTTCCCTTCCTTTTTCAGAGATAAGAGAAAGAATAAAAGGAAAGAGGTGAGAAAGAAAACAAACACAAAATGGGAAAATGGGGAAGCAAAACTCCTCCTCCCTCCAAGTAACTGTCGGGTTTTTTCCATTAAATATGTCACTACATTTAAGATCTCCATTTCCAAATGGAAAAAACGTGACTGGCTCCAAATATAAGAACAATGCTTGAGGGCAGGCCTAAAGTGAGCAATAAATCACAGCAGAAAATATTTTGCTTGGGGAGCACACGATTGGAACATAAATAATCCTCTTTTCTCCTATATGCAGCATAAACACAGCTGTGAGCACAGGCGTGCACGTGCCCCTGTCTGTGCACATGCCCCTGTCTGTGCACATGCCCCTGTCTGTGCACATGCCCTGTCTGTGCACAGACACAGGACTCGGCCCCGTTTCCCCAGGACGGTTCCCTGACAGCACAAGAGGTGAAGGGTTATGACGGAGGGGTCAGCTGGAAATCTCATTAAAACGGACTAGTGGAGCCAAGCATGCAGGGAGCACTGAGAGATGTCACCAGGAGGAAGCAACCCCTGGGCCAACAGGAAACTCTGTGTATCAGTCCCTGCAATAAACCACTATTTATTTCTTAGTAATCGTGGCAGTCACGAAATATTTGTTTTTCTGTGGCCAAATCACATAATGGAGGGTGGCCTTAAACTGGGGCTGTGCTGAGAGAGAGGCTTGCCAGGGTACATGCCTGCTCCAAGCTCTGCTCCAGAGCTCAGGATCACGCACAGGCTGCCTGGGTGGGTTTGATACTCAGACAGGGCTGATTTCAAGCACAGTATCTGGGGCTCCAGAGCCCTCCACCTGTTGTAAGCACACAACAGACCTGAAGCTCGGGCTGCTGGACCCTGCCTTGTCGCAGGGGCTGTGCACAGACCCACCTCATGGGCTATGGCTGATCCCTGGGCTGGGCAAATCCAAAGCTCCCCTGTCCCTTCCCAGTCTCAAGTACAAGATTTATTTTCTCCATTTTGAGACCTCTTGCTGGTCTTGCAGAGTTTGCCCTCCCAGCAGGCATGGTGTTATTCTTCCTTGTCCATCTGAACATTTCCTTAGGAATTTTTAGCACCAGAAGTAAAAAGAAGGTTTTTTTCCCCTTAGCTTCAGTCTCTTCAGGGATGCTTCCAGAATTCAGCACAGGTAGACCTGGGGTGAGACACACAAGTGGGAGTGATGCTGGGACAACTGCTTTCCCTACCAGTCCCGAGGAACTTCCAAGGTGAAAAAATTCAATTCAAAGTGAGTCTGAGGCATCTAGAGGGATCCTGGGTGGGCCAAAGCTCTTCTGCAAGGAGAAAAGAAAAGCCATACACCTTCCAGCAGAACTTGCTAGGATCTGTGTGGCAATTTCCTCCCTCTTAGATCTTCCAGTGAATTTTTCCATGACAGGGATAATCCAACCTAATCACTTCCATTTGACCCAGTTTAATCACCACCTTCCTGAAATGGAGTTAATAGGTGCTTAATGCTAACCAGCAAGTGAGGAGGATGGTTCATAAAAGATCTTGGACAATCACTCTACTGTTCCTAACAACACTCCTTTTTTTTTTCTTTTAATTCTTTACCCAGAGTTGGTAACTTTGGAGGCCTAAACCACAAAACATCTTGAGCTCACTAAGCTAAAAATACTGACTTGCAAATGACAGAATACTAACAAATCCTCCACAGGAAAACTAATCTGTCATTTCCCTTCCCACAGGAACACGCACAAGTGGTTAAATATCAAAAGGTTTTGCACAGCCTCTCTGCCTGTGACATTGTACACTGAGATCTTGATTCAGGTACTGTAGGCATATATTTCCTTTCTTTCTAGGAGTATTATTCCACATCTGTCATCCTGCAACAGCACTGATTTTAATTTTGTTTTGCAAGTATGACAGCATTCATAAATAGAGTCTCTGCTTTTGAGATGGTTTTGGTTTTAGTCTTTCAGATATATGTTAGGAAGCAGCAGGAGTGGCAGGGTGAGCTGGGAGCCCCAGGTAGCCCCAGGACAGGCAGTGCCCTCACTGCCATGGTGCAGACCCTGGCATGGTGCTCCCAGGCCAGGGGGTGCTGGGATGGGGGTCCCAGACTGGGCTCCTCAGGGCCCTGGTGACCCCCCCAGCAGGACAGCAGTACTGTCCCAATTCAATCCAAAGACTGTTTTTTAGGTGTAGGCTACTCTACATTCTCATAAATTCACTTCTGTCATGTTGTCTTGAAATAACCTGTAAGTGAGGGAATAGAGAGTAATGTTAATAGTACAAATAGTAGGTCATTTGAGCTGGGGTGGTTACAGCCACCTCCTCCTCCTCCTCTTTCCCTGCTCCTTCCTCCAAAAAACATAATTTTATGTGTGTTTCCTTGCACTCCTTTGAGTGACAACATTTGTAGCCATGGCACTGTGGTGACACCTGCACTCCAGGTGTGTGGGCTTGGCCAGCTGGATGCATATGTATATGGTACCCCAGGCTTGGTGATTGGAGCATGAGGGGGGATGTGCAGTACTGAGCTCACTGCAGTTCACCTGCACTACTTCTTGACTTGAGATGGACTTTGTTGTTGCAGCAAGAACTGCTTCTTTGCAACTTTATGCCTTTGGCACCTATTTAGACCAAAAGTTGTTTGCTTCTTTCTCTGCTACCTGCTGGCAGCCCTTTTTTAGCCTGTGGATTTTCTTTTCACTTTCCTTACTGCTTATTTTTTTATTTAGTTGTTTGTTTGTCTAGGCTTTAAACATGGATCTTTGAAATAGTGAAGACAGCGGCAGAATCTCACTTCCCATGGCTAGGGCCCTAGTGGGCTTATGGACTTACACACATCAATCTCCAGTGCCTGTGATCTCATCTCTCACTGATGACACCTTCACCCTCTCTGCCTTCAACACTAAGCTCCCCTGCCGTTCTTCCACTGAGAAAAGCACTTTGGGATCATCCGTGGGTAGGGTGCATTTACTCTGTTCAGCCATGTCATCAGTATCAGCAGTGAGTGAGACTGGTGTTCACACAGATATCCTACCAAGGGGACTTCCATGTCCCAGCCGGAAGCAGGAATGACAGAAGAGCTGGCAGTCTTCCTATTGAGTGTAATTCCTGGCTTTCTGCTGCTGAAAACATTCATTCAGGACTATGTGGTGGCTTAAGGCAGAGGCTCAAATAGCAGATGTTTATCTTACCACCCTAAAACCTCTTGTATAAGAGGTCTTGTCTTCCCCCAAACCAGTGAGACTGAAGATGAGGGACCCAGGGCAGCTCCAGGACTCATGTGGCTGTGCATTCTTGCCAGGGGCCCATTGCCAAAGAATGGCAAACGGAGTTGCAGGGCTGGGCTCTGATAGACGTTGATCCTGAAAAACTACTATTTAATGAACAAACAAACAAGCCCTTGCATCCCCACAAGCATTGTTAGCAGGGATGTGGGTTGCTTGTGGAGCCCCACTGCCCTCTAGCATGTGAAGTTGGTCTATATTTAGTCCTTTGAAACCGCTCAGATAAGAATTCTTTTAACATGAAGAGAAACCTTTGACCACCATAAAACACACAGTGAGGTTACATGTCCCCGCTTCCTCCCCGTTGCCGCAATACAGCCTTTCATACTTTGTGTTTGAATCATCAGGTTCCCAGTGCTAACACCCAGTCCCCAGCAGTGTTACTACACGGTAGGGAGGCAGGACACGTGTTGGTTAAAACCTGACAAAGCAACACTTGGATTTAGGTCAGGCACAGCAAACAGGAGTTACTTGTATGCTGTACCTGGCTCCCATTCAAACACAGAGCCTGATGAATTCTCACTAGCCCAGACATGCAAATGGTATCAGCCTTTTCCCTTTCCACAGAGATTTCTTCTCAGACAGAACCTTCAGCTCCTCATTTCTGTGCCCCCACAATCCACTGCTGACATGGGGCATGTTGGCACCCTCATTATACACGTGTACCTCCCTTCTCCCTGCACCCACAGCGATGCTGCTCCCCACCCGCCCATCCACCATGCTATGGCATAAAGCTGGCAGCAGACACTGCTCCAACTCCAGCTGCACATCCTAAACCGCCCAGATTGTCCAGCCAGGCCTCCTGCATAACTCTGACCAAGAAACCATCTGCTGGGCCTCACACCTTCTGAGGGTCTGTCAGGACTCGCAGGGCATTCTTTTGATGCTGGTGAAGTCACCTTTCATCCTGATGGTCTTTCAGACTTTGTCTCTCACCCCACTGTTCCTTTGTCCGTTCCCATTTTCCCCTGGCTGCTGTCGCTTCCTGGTGGTAGAAGCAGACTTTAGTTTCTCTTCCAGAGTTGGCAGAGGCTTTTAGTTCTGCATTTTAGTCTGGATTTGCAGAGGCTTCAGTTTGTAATGCTTAACTCCTTGTTCCCTGGTTGTTGGAGTTGAATTTTGTCCTTTCTTGTCTTCTGGCCCACCTCAAGGCTCCTTTGTGCAGATGATTCTGCATTAATGAGCTATGCACAAATGTTATCAATCTTTTCATTAATGTAAGTATTATTCAATAAGAAATGCATGATTACACATTTATAGGGATTATATTTACCTACATTTTACATTCAAAATAGAAAAGTACAAATAGCCCACTGAAAATATGAGTTTAGCCATAAAGTATTTCTCAGCTTTGCCAGCTCCTGATGGAAAGAGATTAAATCAGATAAAGAATGTAATAACCTCACCTACAAATTTAAGACTGACTAGGTGGTAGGAGATTACATAGACACCAGGGATCTCATGGGATTGGGTAGCATCTTGAGTATATTGTCAGGCCGTACCAGAAACCAATTTAGCACAGCTCTATTTGTTCTTCAGCTTGTACTCAAAGTTCAACTTGTGTACGCCTCAATCTTGAAATTATTTTAAATGCTTCTATTAAAAACATATGCGAGCTAGGCACAGTCAACCACAGAATGACTTCTCTAAGACATGTCCTGAGTGCTGGGATTCCTGAGCAGCTTTCAGGCGGTTCTGGAGGGAAACACACAGCTCCACTCTACAGCACACGTCCCCCTCGGCTTCAGCACCTGCATGTGCGGCTGGAAGGCCAAGGTCATTGCATGCAATAACTCTGCTCTTCCCAATTTTCTCTGCTCAGTGCTTTAGAACAGTTAACTAGTGTGGGGTTTCTTCACATCACTAATTTACGTTGGTTCTCGTTTGCTTGGGCGTCCCATCCATAGCAGCCAGAGTAACTTCCTGATATTTTCAGTGAATGTCTGGAATTCTGGAACAGGGTGGTGAATTTGGACCCTAATGGTCCTTGTATGCTGCAGCTGTTGTTTTGGACATACTCGCCTCTTGCCTTTTGTACCTTAGCTGTGTATTTGTATAAAAATTAAGAATCCTGGGGGGTATTTTTAGTGCAGGGCTTTGGCTTTTTCTTAAGCATTTAGATGGGGGACCCTGAGTTCTTTTTTACCCAGAGTGCTGTCTAAACAACTCCCATACATTAAAGGAGCTGGAATAAAATCGGTGTAATATCCAGTTTCACCCAAATGAGGCTGTTGAGCAGGATCCAGAAGATCTGTATCCACCACAGAAGGCAAACACAGTATTTAAACAGAAACAAAGACCTCGATTTATTTCATTATTTACTAAGTGCTGCCATGGTGCTCAGTACTATATAAACATTCCCTGCCCCAGGTTATTAATACTACCAGGCACAAGCAGGTTCAAGACTCAAAACACCTCACATGAAATATTCCCACAACTAAAGCTTTAAGGACAAGTTTAAAGGACAAGTTATCCGTAGAGGAATCCTGTTAATGAAATCTCAGACTTCAAAAATAGCTACGTGTTCCAATAAGAAGAAAATCACATTGAGGACCTAACTCTCTACCCATTCCATATAACTACTCCTCACTATTGCTGTAACACATTTCTGCCCTCTTGAGTGTGTGAGTGATGCCAGTCTGGCCTTTTTGTTGCATGATCAGGAGCATCCACCCCTCCAACAAATATGGATAACTTGTCGGAGATCAGATTTTGACCCCATATTTAAGGAGAACAAGAAGGTTTTGGTCTTTAGACTGCACAGCTCTGGAAATGCTGGAGAGTCACTGCAGGGTCCCCAGCACGTGTTGTCAGTGGGTAGACAGTAAAAATGAGTGGAAAATGTTCTGGAAGAAAGATAGGTCATGTCTTTAACTCTTATAGAAGGACTAAAAGATCCAAGCTGTTCGGAGGCACCACGTAGAAGAAAAAAGAAGGAGTGTTTTACTTAGATATAACTTAAACACATTATAAATTCTTGAGAAAGGCTGGGAAAATGGTACTTAAACACATCAAGTTGAAATAACCCCAAAGGTATACAATTCCTTGATGAAAACATCAATGATTTAAAAAACAAAATCGTGTATGCATGCTTAGGTCACTGAAGATTACATCTTATGTAAGGCCACTTAAAAGACAGAGCTCTCACAAGCATTACAAATTATTCTGGGCCAACGAAAATCATCCTGGTTTTAATTACAACATTAAAGACAAATCCACAAAGTTGTAAGTTCTGCTGGCATGGCAAGCAGTCATTATAAATCTGGACAAGGGATCACACAGAAATTGTAAATAAGGGCTGTGAGAGATTTCAGTACTAGCTATTTTCGTCTTTAGAAATGTTTTTCATTTCAAAAAGTCATCAGCACTTATGCTCAGCCAAAACTTGCTCATAAGACTAACCAGGATTTCTTAACATAAACTGTCCTTAAAAGGATACTGTCAACTCCCAACTACTCAGTTTTTGAAAGAATTTTAAAGATGTTTCAGTATGTGAATCCCTGGGGTGATGCCTGTCCTTTTGTCATAGCCCTTCACCCTTTTTTTCCAGTGCTTTACTCTGCCCTTTTGCAGCATCAAAGGCACTGCAGAAGCTCAAGGAACTAGAAAATAGGGAGATGAAACTGAGAGCCTGGAAAGCACTGTCAAATGCTGAAAACAAGCCAGGGAGCTAAACAAAGAACTGAAAAGGTATATCTCCTTTTATTAATTTTCAGTTCCAGGAATTGTTTGGCAAAGAGAGAAAAATGTCAGGTTCCTGCAATTTAGAGTTTAATTACAGCCAATACTGCAATAAAGATAGGAAAGATGGTCAGAATTAAAATTCTCTACTGATATTAAGATGACTTAAAAAATTATTTTAAAAAAGACAAAAATTCAGACAAAGCAAGAGTTCAGCATGCTGTGGAACAGATATACAATATACTTCCCATATCCTGGCACATTAAACCAGGACTTTGTTACGAATATCACGATCCAATGCCATGATGAGTTGCTGGAGGTGATAGTGACACTGACCTCAGTGGATACTGAGGGCCAGACTGGGAAAGGCATCCCTCAGATCATCAGACAAGAGTTGTACAAGTCTGTAATGCATTTTGTTATATTACATTTGTGTCAGCAGCCCTACCCTGCCAGTGGGATTTGTGTAGTTGGGCCCTTCCTCTTGCAGAGATCCTAAATGATAGCAACAAAAATCTTTCAGTAAGGCTGTCAGGATTGAAACACTGCTGCCCCTCTGAAATGAAGCAGAGTCCTACTGGGACCTTTGTTTGGCCTTTTCTTACCTTCTGCATTTGCTTGAGAAGGGCTGCAAGGAGAGCCCTAAGAAACAGCCACAACAAGCCTTGCCCAGCCCAATGCCAGCTTTACTCCAGATGAAGAGGTTTGGATCTGGTAATCCAGATCATCCATGCAAGATGAATTCTATGCATAAATGAACATGCATATGAGCCTATCATTATAGGCTGTTACCATGTAACTTTAGCTAACATTGAATGACGAGTAGGCAAAAGCACCTTTGGAGGTGCTGTGTCTCCTGTTGACTCAGCAGGATGACTAAACTCCTCGCTGGTGCCTACAGTCAGGCTGGCCATGTTCCCCCTCCCACTGTGCCAATCCCTCCCTAGGCAGTTTTCCATATACAGCAGGCAACTCACACGCTACATAGACATCACTCATAGTGTCTGCTGATATCTCAGAGACAATCATAAAACAGTTGTTTGGAAATGGCAGAGTATTTTAAAGAGACAGCCTAAGTTAAATCTTAGGATATGACCCTTCTCCTTTGCTTTCTTCTTTCCATTTGTCTTCTCAACTGCTCTTGTTATCAAGCATTTGGCACTGCTGTAAATGTTGTTATGCCAGAGTGTTTCAAAAAATCAGATGACTTCCTGCTGTGTCCATTCATGAAGACCAGAACCTTCTATCTTGCAATGGCAAAGAGTTAATATCCCTGAGATATCCTATTATTCCACAGCTGCAGAAAAGAAGCCAAAGCAAACCTAAAAGAATTTAGCATGGAAAACATATTCCAGCTTTAATGACACACTGGGCTTCTGTTTAGGTTTCTTTATTATGATGAGTCATAGTACGTAAACTTCACATGCAGTTACTGAAGTCATGTGTCTGCTTTGTTTTAGCTTTGGACACCGCAGCAATGCCTTTGAGAGAGGTCTCGAGAAGTCCTGAAAGCCAAGGTAACCTCGTAAGTACTGTGTTGCTTTTTGACCCTTTGGCTAGAAAACAGAGGGGTAGATTCTCTAGGCCAGCCCTCTCCACATTAGGCCTTCCTTTTGAGACCCTGGCATTGGTACTGCTGGCTTGTCTCAGCTGCTGTCAGCAACAAAAGGATGCCTTGTGTGTCTGTCTGGCCTGCCTCAAGCAGAAGTGAGCCATGCACAGGTGACACCAGCAGAGCTCTGTTAGTGCTGGTAGTTCCACTGCTACTTTTATTACTGGAGCTGTTCCAATCAGAAACCCCTTCAGCAGGGTTAGGGTGAATGGAGTCCAAATCCAGCCCCCCGCCCCTCTCCTCACCTTTCACCCACGTCCTACAGGAGTCTTTAATGAAGCAGAGAGATTTCCACTGCTCTCATTCATCAGGGGAGTCTCCTGCAGTGCACCTCTGCAGTCCTGATCATGGAGAGGAGGGGTGGAAAGGGAGATTCCCCTGGTTCAGTAAGTCCAATGCCCATCCTTGCAGGTATAAAAGGGCAGCAATGCAGTCATCTATATAAAGAATGTTCTTCAGATGGGTTATGTATAAACTGCAGGATGGCAAGGGTATCAAATGAAGGTCGAACATCACAGACCTTTAGGCTATTACGAAATATGACTCATGGATTAGTTAACTGCCTGTCAGATTTTCCATTATGAAACTTTAACCACAGCCCATATCTGCACAGCACCAACACCTGTAGAAGTAGAAACAAACAAGTGGTTATGTATGCATTTACACTGGAGTGGGTCAGGAGATGTGCTATGGTATCGAGAGAAGCTTTTTCCTTAATTACAAACTATATTAACTAAGGAATAAAAATGAGAGGAGGGGGTGAAAATGCTCTGAGAGTAAAAAACCCACTTTGAAGTACATATTTGCCAAAGATTCTGCAAGATAAATCTTTACAGTTCAACTATATCAGATGAATCAACCTAAAAGTTCCCCCCTAAAGAATATCATTATTTTAGCTGTGATGAACATCAGTGCTTCCTGATCCAAGCACTTGCTTTTCCAACACCACATAATGTCATGAGCAGAAGTGAAAAAGCAACTATTTCTTTTCTGGAAAATGATTGTTTAGATACTAAACTAAAAAGGAAGGATTTTAAAAAAATAGTATCTCTGAAAATCAGGAAGATGTAGGCATTTGGTGGAAGACCCTCATACGTGTCTTGTCAGCCATTCCACCTGGCTGCTTTGAGGTGGCTGTAAGTTCAGAAAGGCAGAAGATGTGCTCTGAAGGTTCACCACAGGAAGTGAAGTTTTGACCTGTGCCACTTTGATGGACTCCCCAGGTGAGATTCAACTCACCTAGTTTCAGATGTCTGCAGTGTCTATCTCTACATCTGAGCCTGTTACCCCATAGGCAATTTAAAGGTGTGCCTTACCGGATCTGTTTTAAATATCTACCTTAGGATGAGATGATTCATGACCTTGGAGTGTCTTTTTCTCCACTGCAGCAGTAACAGGGGCCCAATTTGACTTGGCTGGAGATCCTTCCAGGTGGCCACCTAGAGCTGATAGGATGAACATGCCTGAATGCTCTGCCCCCACAAGGATGGTAATTCAGGTGAAATGAGTTGGTTAACACTGTTCCGTGCTATTGCAATGTTTTGTCCATATCACAAAAACACTGCCACATCTGGCACAAATGAATCCGAGGAGGCTGCCTAGAGGCTACTGATTAAAGAGGAAACCTGAACCACTTAGATACATTTCATCACTACATACTCTTCTTGCCTCTAGAGATATTTCAGATCACAAGTTAGGTATGGAGTTCTCACTCCTCCTACCACTGTCGTGTCTAATCTGTGAAGACAGAAGTCTCCATTTCCATGCCTCATTTCACAAACACTACATTCATTTAAATGTTAAACTGCTGCTCTGTGAGAAGTCCAGAAGACATAAACTGTAAGGCACAATGAAAAACAATTCAGGCTCAAGAAGTGAAATCTAAGGAGGGACAAAATAGCAGCACATAAATACATAAAAAGCAATTGCAAAGAGGAAGGAAATAAACTACTCTTCCTGTTTACTATGAATAGGCTACAAGTGATGAGTACAGGGAGACTTAAGTTACTCCACAGGGAGGTGACACACAACAAGCTGTGCAGCCACTTCTTGGAGCTGAAAGGCAGCATCGTGCCATCTTCCAGACAACAGGGAAGTCACCAGAGGCTGCTGTCTCACAGAGAGGCAGCAGCAGCTCCTGCTTCCCTGCAGGCACTGACCTGCCTGCCTTGAAAAGGGTGGGAGGGTTTCAGCTCCTCCGTGTCCGTGGGTGTCTGAAAGGAGCTGGGACCCCTTGGCTCACTAAGCAGCTTTTCAGCCTCACCATGAAGCAGGGGTTTCTGCCCCACAGCTGAGGAGCAGTGGCTGTGGTGACATGACAGCATCCTGGAGCCCTGTCTCTTAGGAGAAGCCAATTGCCACCAGGGTCGGGAGCCCTTCCCCAGTTTGGGGATGCAGTTCGTGTTCTGGACAGCCAGTCTGATGAGCATCTGTCCAGAGTGGATGGATATATTTAGTCTTTAGGCAGGGTGGTGGACTAGATGTCTCAAACCCCTTTTACCTTTAAGGATTTAAGTGGAAAAGTCGCAATGTGCACACTGAAACCTGAGCTAAGTCTGTTACAATGGAGTGGGCCAGAGCTCCAGCTGTGTGACCTGCACTGCTGACCAAAGCCAGCAAGAGGGACAGGGTGGCCTTTGATGAACCCATCCCTATTTTCTCCTGACATTACATTTTTTATGGTTCTTTCTCTGCCGCGCCACAAGAGATAGGACTAAAAGGTTATGCAGCTGAGTGCCCCTATTTACCACTCCTTGTTCCTCTGTAGAAAATACTGCTCCAACATGGCACAAACAATGTAGAAAACATACAGGAGGGGAAGGGGTGAGGGGGGAAGGGGAAGAAAGTGGTTTCATTTAAAATAACCACTGAAACAAAACAGGTTTCACTCAGCCACACTCACAGTCTCACATTCACAAGTGCAGCCACCAGCCATAAGGTCAGCATGCTCAAGCCATCTATCCAAAATCCAGGCAACATGAAGACTGTGCCCAGGTAACAGGTCCAGGATCAGTGTGATGCCATAGAGAACACAAGGGATGCCAACTGTCAAGCCCTTCTCATGCCTCCTGGGTTATTCTTGGATTCGTGACTATGCACAGGGTTTGGACATCGTTTTGTATCTTTTTCGAATTTTTTGGAACAGCATCTCCATCCTCTCCCAACTCTGGTAATCATCAGGACTAATTACTTTGTCTCCAGATCTGAGTGCCTTGAGGGACAGCAGGGAGATGCCCTGTGCACCTCCCCAGCTCGGGGACAGCCAAGGCTGGCATGGGTAGTGGCCCACAGACAGGCAGGGCAAGGGCTGTAGGGAGCTGGAGACCAGCCATGGAGCTGGGGGTGTCCTCATGACCTTGACAATCCCATAGGCATTTCTGAGCTGTCATCACACACTTTGGTCCATGATCCGCTAGAGGGTTTTCAAAGAAGACTCCAATGCTACATTTATGTTACATAATATAAAAGTTACCTTTGGTATTTGGAAATAGTAATTAGAAAATAAAAGGTTTACAGAAACCAAAATGAGAAACATTAGTGCCTTCTTCAAAGTGTAGGACTGCTGCTGATTAATATAAGAGCCATCTTGACTAAGTGCCTATGTTGATTTAGGCAATTACTAGCTTACCAGTTCAAACCAGTTCACAATGAGAATGCACAGCATCCAAGATTTACTGATGTGTCTCTTTCCTTTCTTCCTTCTGCTATAAGTCTCTCTTCTTTTGTCTTCACCTTCTGTTCCTATGATCTTGCCTACAAGAGAAAGGCACACTCACAAAATTACAATCTGTTTGTGAACCCATAGTTAGCTCCAGGCATTCATTTAAAGAGGGGCAGTAGATGGATACTCATCAACATCATACTGTAATTCTTTTTGGCAAAGGACTCAATTTTGAATATCTGTAGGGACAGAGTGGGAGCCAATACCTTGCAGAGAGGCAGCAGTCCCCACTCCTGCCCTGTGAGTGCTGTGGACTGGGATGCCCTGGTAGGAAAAAGGCTGCAGTGGGCAACAGCAGCTTCACAGCCCATGCCAGAACACAGTGACAGCAGTGGCTGCTGCTTTGGTGGCACCAGCTGACTGGTGCTGTGATACCTCTGTCCAGTAGATTGAGACTTCTGCTGAGGTCGAGGCCATGTCCCCAGCTTTTCTTCTCATTTGGAGGACACAATCTGCAGAAGAAGCTGCTGGACTCTGTTCTGGTGTAGGAAAACGTAATGCTTTGCAAGTTCTTCCTGTTCCTAATTGACCTGATCTAACCTGAAATAAGCCATTTGTATTCCTGCAAAGGAATACCAGGGAGTCCACATGGCCTTTTGCCCAGGTTTAACATAATTTCTTTAAAGCAAACTGCAAATTAATAGTAGTGCAACTTTCCTGTGCAGGCAAGCCCTTAATCTAATTGGAACATGGAAAACAGCATTTGTGAAGACAAAGCAGTGCATAAACCTGGGGAGTGAGAGAGGGAGGCAATGTCATTTGGAGTCCAGTGGGGACAATGGAGAGATCTGAATGCAGAGAGATAAAAGTGATCAAGGTTTTTAAAATCCAAGCTAGCAAGGAATCTAGGGATATGAAAAATAGAGCCCAACTCAGAAATTTTCAGTGTTCACAGAACTGCCATGTTCTTTCCATTCATTCTTCCACTTGGGACAACAATGCTTGTAAACTTAGTCAAAAACCACTCTTCCTTCCATCCCTTACAACTCTGAGCCACAGAAAAAGTCCAGCGTGGTTCTGACAGTACACAAGCCGGAGAATTCAGTTAGTGCTGCCTCTCAGTATTTATACTTCCAAACCTCTCTCTCACTTAATAAGGAGCAGTGGTGGGCATTCCTTGGATAGCTGAGGCCATCCCCTCAACCCGAGCACTCCTGGCAGCTGCATCACATTGCACAACCACCGTCTGCAAAGGTCAAAGCTTGCCAGGTGCTCACACCTGGCAGCAGAAGTCAAATCTCTGCACACAAGACAGGGGAGAGCTGGCAAGGCCCTTTCATGAAACCCCAGGACATCCCCAGGACAACTCCATCCCTCACATGCTGTGTGGCCAGGGAAAATCCTCCACAGCCAAGAGAGGTGCACAGCAGACTGGGGGACTTGCTGGCATAGCAGGGCTCAGGGAGATGCAGCCTCTCCTGCCGCAGTTCTACACTGCCCTGGACCCAGGCAAACAAGGCAGGACATCAGATCCATTCTTTTTTGGGCCAGGCATGTAACACAGCAGGCTCACAGCAGGCACCATGGATGTATCTTCGCTATCCTGCTCGCTCTTGCCTCAAAAGGGGACCGTCCTTGTCTTGTCTCCCATCCCTTTGCCTCTATTCTTGCTCCCCTCTGCTGCCATTTCAGTGATAGCATTAGGTGGCACTCCTGGGCCCTGAGTCCAGCCCAACATGTATCCCCTGGGTGAAATTCAAGGATTCATTCTTCCTCTGTCATATACAAGCAGAAATAAAGACAAAACTACGCATCTGCTTCCTCAGTTCCCACAGAAACCTGTGACTACTTGATCCTGTCGCAAAACCATTACAGAAAATAGAAATAGGACTTTATTAGAGAAAAAAAAAAAAGAGAGAAGCCTTGAGTGCTGCCTCAGATAAGGACTAGAATATGTTTGAAATAGCCAAACCCTCTCTGTGTATCCCTTTTCTAGAGTCATAGCTTATAAAACTTTCTGTCTCTCCTTTCTCAAAGACTCTCTGCTGTCTGTAAACAGTCTTTTGTGGTTTTTCAGGACAAGATGTGAATGTCTTTGAAGCTTTAGAACACGCTTCAGGCATCTTTTCAGAGATTCATCACGAATCTGCTCTTCATCAAGCCCTCTCCAATCAATTGTGTACATTCTGTCTACCAGTCTGGGAGCACAGAGAGACAAGGGAAGGGGAGACAGCAAGCTTTAAGTTGCAATACACTAGCCAAAGAACAGAGTAGCTCTTAATCAGATTGCCTTTTAATTCTTCATGTGAGTTAAAGGCATTATGTCTTCTCTAAGACTTAGGATAAAGGTGTATTCAGCAAAGGCAATGACAGAACAAAGTGCTGCAGTGGAAAATTTTGTAAATATTCTGTCAAATGATGTCCAGGCACAGTTTGATAATAATATTTTTATTATTAGCAACTTCCTTTATTCCTTAGATTTCATAGGCAAACAGAGTCAAAAGGACAAAAACAAAAACCTGTGCACATTTTGGCTAAAATACCTAGTGTAGTTCTACAAGAAACAGAAAACTGCCCAGATTTTCCTGAGATTCCCCACTGAGTTCCATGGCTTGTGTAATGAGCACCCAGTGCATTCCTTCCATGCAAGAATGTGGGTGCACATCCTGTGCTCTCATCCTGTTCTGCCCCTGCCCACCCGGAGAAGGAGGCTGTGGCTCCACACAGGTTCCTGCAGCAGCAGCTCCAAGCTCCTGTTCTCCCTGCTTGGGGCTGGTTACCCCTCTCATGTTGGACTGGCATTTGTGATGCCTCTCAGCCAGACTGAGGGACCAATCCAGCTGAAAAATAACACCCTCTCCACACTGGTTTATTTGCGAGTCTGAAATGAGCAGGGGATGCAGACTGAGGCAGGGACTGCATCAGATGGCAATGCCGTGAAAGGCATCCTTGGCTAACACTAAGCTAGGGCACGTATCATGGGAAATATCCACCAAATTGACAAAATTTATTGACTACAACCCAATATCCCACAGACATTTATCTGGGTGGACAGTTGATGTAGGCGGGTTTTTTTTCTACCCCTACAAACAGAGTTATTTTAAGCTCAGGTCAGTTCCTTCATTGACTGCACTGACATCACTAGCAGCTGTCCTGGGACACAAGAGGGGACACCTGGAGGACATGGCAAGTGCTGGGAACTGCCTGCCCCAGTCCTGCTGCAGATAGAAATGTCTGAAGAGCGACAGCCTCCCAAATGTGAGGAACGTGGCAGGGCCTTCCAGTGCAGCAGGCTTGGTTTTGTTTTGAAGTTAGAGGAAAGGTGCCATTTCATTCTGCCACATCAATTGCTTTGACAGAGATTATTTTAAAACTTATCCATTGGTCCAAAGAGTTTTGTGGCCACTGCTGTAAGAAAATGCAGATTTCTAATGAAGGCTTCACCAGCAGTACCATCAATGGTTGCATGTTGTTCTTCTTTTCATGTTATTCCTCCAAATAAGATTCTGCCTTTTGACCCCTAAAAATGTCCACAGAACTTTGGGAATGGGTCAGATGGAGCATGTAAAAATTATGCTGTTAAGGACGGATTTCCAGTATTACTGAGAGATACACACTTTTGACTAAAGATTCTTTCTAACTCCCTCTGCTAATTTGTGGCTGGACAACACTGAATTTATATTTTTAATGCCCTGCCAGCTTACAGTATGAGACTCAATTATTTTATGGGATCTTAGCCTCATAAGTAACTCTGTAGAACAAGAAACAAGTTTTCAGCACTGCAACCTGAGAATTACATCTATGGTAGGATTTATTTTGTATCACACTCTGGATTTCAGGGTCTTAGTCTGAGTTGCTTTACCATTAGTAAAATACCTACTTTCCTTAGAGGTGAGCCCTTAGTTCTGTAAGACGACGAATCTGCTTGGTTAGTACTGTATGACCTGTTGATAGTTTCAAAACAGATAAGGAAGCTCGTGTACACAATGTCAGTGTCTATCCGCATTGGTTAAAAATATTCTAAAAGGCAGATACAACTCCATAAACAGCATTGACTTCACAGCCCACATGGGTTAGGTGGCAGCTGGAGATACTGCTTTCCTAATGCAACCTCCTCAGCACCTAGAAAGCTGCATTTTTGGCTGTTTGGGGGTAGCCTTTCAGAACAGCTACCGGACAAGGCTCTGCAGGTGAAGGAACAGCAAATCTGGGAATCCTGCTGGGATTTGTGTCAGGTTTTAAGCAGTTTTGGTCGAGCCCATCAGCAAAAACTTCGCTGAGTTTAAGAGTGAGCAGGGTTTGTGAGGACTCCAATGTTGGTTTAATGCTTGACTCAGGTACTCGGGAGCTGCTCAGCTTCCTCCAGGGAATTGTGTCTGACTCAGCTGCAGGAGAATAAAAGTGAAACTGAGAATACATAGTCCTGCTTAGTGCAGATGGCAGCTTAATAACAGAGGGGAAACTGATTTCCCCAAGAACTGACTTTCCAGACTGCAGGATCAGGGTTTAAATTACTGTGATACTTCCAAAACTTGCACAGCAAAGAATGAATTAGTCATTTTCTAGTGCACATGAATTATCTCCAAACAATGCCCTTGTTTATAAAAGCACTGCACACACTGGAGGGATGTAAACATTACAGAATTGTTTAGAATTTAGAATTGTCTGCAAAGCTGTAAGAAGAAAAGCAATTGAAAGATTTATTTGAAACTTGCTTTCAAAAAAAAAAATAAAAATTTGGGCCTATGTCCAGTTACAGCTTTTAAAAAAATACCGAAACTCTTTCTTTTTTCCTTTTAACTGTCAGGCAGCCTGGGGAAGACACCTGCAAGCTTTTAAATTACATAAATAGGTGCACCTGGGGAAAGACTACAACTATAAATCTTTAACTCTGGAGCTGTAGCTGTCTGAGGAAGCATGATGCAAGACCTAAGTAGAGGAGTGGTAAATGTTTTAAGTCCAGCCCCTGTCCTGTACAGAAGTGACAGGTTTGCCTGTGAGCAGGAGGATGTGTCATGCTCCTTTAGAGGTTTTGTTTTTTTTTTTTTTTTTTTGGATGTTTAAACCTTTTATGGCTTAAAGTCTGAAACAGGAGGACTTTGGTTCCAGCACTCCAACTTCAGAGGCAGGAAAACCTTAAGATGGTTTTATGAGTGCTACAGAAAAGTTTTGTCTTGCCTTTAAATCTCACAGTGAGTCCAACCATTCTTCTGGAGCAAGGATCTTCCCTATGCTTCCTTTCCCTTGTGCCTGTCCTGACCCCTCAGCGTGTTTGGCCGGACTTTTACTCACCCCGATTCCAGGAATTGGCTCCGCTGTTTCCTGTGTCACCAAGCTCTGATGGAAGGGAAAGGGGTTGTTTACTTACTTACTTACTTATGTTAAATGTCAGGTATTTAATACTATTATTTGACTGCGGTTTATAGGCTGAGTCTGAATGAGCCCAAGGTGGGGCTTTTTGGGGATGTACTGGGATAATGGCCAACTAACCACAGGGAAAATGGGCGGGAGACGGGACGTCGAGACCTCTGTCACCTCGACTGATTTGAGTAAAGGCATCTGGGGAAAAAGATGATGAATGCGTGCAATAACTCATGTCGACCACCAAAAGCGCGTCGGGGTGATCAGGGCTGCGGGGGCAAGGGATAGCTCGAACCCTAGCAGAGGCACACACAGACGATCGCTTAAGCCCCTACAGAGGCACAGGGTGAGACGCCCGCGCCGGCGGCAGCGGAGGATCGTGGTGGGTGTTGTGGGGGGCAGCCCCNACCCCCTTCACCGTGCGCTGGGGCTGCGCGGAGATCTCGCGAGAGCGCCGCGCGGGCGGACGGAGGGAGGAAGAGCCGGGTGGGGGCGGTCGCGTGCGTGCTGAGGTCAGTGCGCGCGGCCGGGCGCGCGGGGGCGGGGCCTATATAAAGGGCGGGCCCACGACGGGGGG
>VWZG01011793.1:0-32599 GCA_013396735.1 Grallaria varia | reverse complement strand
CTGGCGGCCGTTTTTGTTGGCGCTCCGGTGCCGCCGGGCCGCGGTGACGCAGTTGGGCCTGGACTCGTGTTGTTCCGCACCACGTTTTGTTTTTTCTTATTCTTTTTTTATTTTTATTTTCCCCATTCCCACGTTGCCCCCCTTCTCTCAACCGCGCGGGGCGGGACCGATGGTTATCTAAGCCCGCGGGGGCAGGAAGAGCCCCATGTGCCGCGGCCGGACGGCTCTCGCCCTGCGCCGCTCCCGCGAAGTAGGTCATGGGGCCGGTCCTTCCCCCGCTCCCCCCGCGCCGCACGTGACGCGCCGGCGGCCGGATTAGCTGCTCCCGCTGCGCCCGCAGTGCCGCACCGGGATGCAGCCGGGGGCATCCATCGCTCCGCGCCACTCCACAGAGCCGCTTTTACCTACCACAGAGCTTTTGTTTTTGTTCACTGTTAAAATAAGCACTATTCTTAAGCACTGCGTTGGTGTTTCTTACGTCAGCCGAAGCGATGAGATTTTAAGCATTAGTTTTAAAAGGTGATGGTCCGTGCGAGAATTTTTAACTATCTAAATGTCTTACGTGACAGCACACGCAGCTGAGCGTCTAAAAGGATAGTGCGCTGGGATCTTTGCTTTGGACTCGTTCATGTTGGAAGACACGTCCGTGCAATTGGTCTTACGTAAAATTCGATTTTATTTAACCATGCCGTACTTTTTCCCAAATAAGTTTCTAATCTTGCCGTGCAGGCGAAGAGCTGTAATAAGCTGGTTCTTCAGCTGTACCAGTTCCCCACTGCTTTCTGAAGTGAGTCCATATTGTGTTGGACTTAAAACGTCTCAGTGACGCACTAGCACTGAACATCTTTTGGAAGACTGCTGTGAGCCTGAAGGCTGTAAACATTTTAGAAAAACAAAGCAAAAATCTTAACTTGTGAAGAAACTGTAGGAAGGCATCACCTGATGTTTTGTGAGCAGTAGCTGCCTCAAACATGATGACTGTAATATCTAGTAGTGTTAATGCAGTTAAAAAAGTATCTGAGTCTCTGCAAGTAAAATGCCCAGCTGAACTGGTATTATTTGGGCTGGAGTCCCTGTAGAGAGTTAAAAAATAGCCATTGATCTTAATGCACTTGAGTGATCTGAAGACTATTTAAAATGGCTTTCAGCTGCTTGTACTGTGAAGCAGAAGGGTGTGGTAGTGATTTGGAGGTTGTGAGAACTCTTTTGGCCTTGCTGCCCCTGTGGTGTGTTTTTATTGGTGGGTATGAAGACTCTTGAAAATGATACAACATGAGTACTAACGGGATAAAACTGGCACTATGTAAACAAATTTCTTCGCAGCCATAATTTGTCAGGACACTTACTGCTTTTGATAAGCAAAAGGGGTTTTTGTATCTTAGCATTAATTCATGATATAACGAGGTGTTTTTTTTTTTTTTATCTCTTCTAGTTTTCTGGTCTAGACTTGAACTCCTCAGACTCTCAGAGTGAAGGAAGCTCTACAAGCAGTAAGTACATGCAAATTCTCAATCTTAAAAACGTACAGTTTTAGAAACAAGAGCTTTGTAGCTCTGAAAAACAATTTCTAAAGCCAAAACTGACAGAGGTTGATGGGGGAAATCAAGGAGGTTGCTAGTTAAGAGTATGTGGGGAATGCTATGTGTTTTAGATAGGACCACTTCATTTCACAGTGCTACAGCATGTGTACATTTCTGAAGTAATTGAGAGAATTTAGTGTTCCAGTTTTGTCCCACATTTTCAGTTGCCTCTAAACTGAGGCCAGTGACTGTAGTTGTAATGTGGTGATCTGCCTTCTCAAAACATCAGGCAGAGTAGAAATGTTAATTCTGCTGGTCTGAATAGAAACTGATGTTAAAGGCTTAAGTTTATTAAGAAGAAAGGGGAATCTTCCAGGAATTCACATTCAGTTTGTGCCCAGTACATTCTGATTCATGTTGCTTAGCAGACAGATGCTTCTGGATTTAAATGAGGAATGCTATTCAGAGGCAGTTAGGTGTGGCTTCTGGTTTGATCTGAGCTGAACTGATGGGGATGGGGGAATTTAATGGGAAGGACTGTGAGTGCCAGTACTTGAATGTCACAGTGAAAATCTTCAGCTGCTCAAGTATCTGGCACCAGATTAAGCCTTAATGAGTTCTAGGAAGTTGGGCTGTAACATCCATAAATGGCATGTGTGACTTGGTCAGAGAACTAGCAAGACATCTGTGCCTTAAAAGCAGCTGCTTAAATGAGTGTGCAATAACTTAATCTTCAACTCTGAGAGAATGTTACCAAGGGCTCTATTAGAGGACTCTTGTTTTAAGATGCTGCAGGAGGCCTTAAAGCTTGAGGCAGACATGTTTACTAAGCAAAAGCTGTTGTTGACCAGACTAGCATTTCAAAATGTGCTAACACCACAGTCCTGTAACAGTGCCTTTCTTTTGTCCTTTAGAAGGCCGATACATTCCTCCTCACTTGCGGAACAGGGAAGCTTCAAAACAGGGTATGTATCAGAAATACAGTGGCAACACTTAACTGGTTCTTGGACTGCTTTATTGTCCTGTGCAAAACAAGGCAACTTAATCTTCTGCTTTCAGTGTGCTGTTCGTGGTCCCTTCACTGGGTTACATTCTAAGCTCACATTCAGTATCTGACTGACAAAATACCTTCCCTATCTCTTTAACAATGAACTGTGACTGAAGAAAGATGGATTCTCCTACCGTAACTTGATGAGCCATATTATCTTGAGTGTTAGTGTAAGTGGATTTTGTGAGTACCAGTTTTGCTGCTAGTGGCTGTGAGATAGAACTTGTAATCAGTTGTTTAATATGAGTAAATAGCACAGTTTCACTTTGTAAATTGATCTTTTGCAGAAAGGCATGTTGTCCCTGTTTAGCTTTCTGCAGTTTTTATAGAAGCCCCCAAGAGTGAGTGCTCGCAGAAGAAAATGCAGGATGTTGGTGAAAGCAACACGAAGTACGTGACCTATTTTGGTCACGTGTTTACACAGGGGTTTATGCTGAGGAGCAGCCATTATAGCTTCCACTTGAATCTCTAAACAGAACATGATATGGAAGAAAAGTTTCATGGAAGGCTTCAGTGAAGTACATCATGACCTTTCTGTGTAAGATACCAAGAGGGCAGGTGTTGCAGCACGTGTTGTCCTCATGTCTAATGACTTGTGTGGATATGAGAGAAACATTTCCTCTAATACCTATTCACATGATGGAATGCAGCAGCTAAAACACTTTTTGTAGTGCTACAACTTAAACAATTGACATTTCATAGCATGGAAGGACTTTGATCTCATCTGTTTTAAAGCAGTGAACTTCAACAGACTCTCTTCAATACTGCAAGAGGACACATCCATTAGGAGTGGGTGGGAGGGTAATACTGAAAGAAATGCTGATGTCTCCCACAGTGCTTCTAGAGCTATGTTACTTTAAATCCAAGTAGATGAAAAATGGCCCATTCCAGCCTTATGCCATTTGAAGAAATGGTTAGTCTTAGTCTTCCTTTTGTATGTGCTCAAGCTAGTGAGTTTTTTGTGTGTTTTTTTTATTATGTAAATGAAGCATGGCCTGAAGCATCAAATGATGAACAGCCTGTTTACCAGAGCTGAATGTTTTGGGAAAAGGAAAGGGAGTGGTTCGCAACAAATTCTATGCTCTTGAAGTTCCCAGTCATATTGACCTCAAATCCAACCAGTCTTTGAAGAAACTGACTTGATAAAACTGTGAGGAACGTGCAGGTTTCTTAGAAGCAGGAAACTGCTTTAAGCTGCTTTATGAATATCTGCTGTTACATATGTTTCTTTTCCTTATGTGGTAATTCTTACCAAACTCTAGTTTGTTCTGTGGATATTGGGTATGGAGGAATACTGCAGTCAACCTTGAGTTCCTATCATGACCTGTTATGTATAGGACTGTCGGTTTCATTTTTTTGGTGCAACATCAGAGTTCAGACATTGCAATGTATTATTGTGTGATCAAATGAGGCTTTTCTGGGGAGTTCAAACTTCACCTTGTAAGAAGGTAAACAAATCATGAGGCTTAAATTTGACACCTGGGTTGTTCCGTAAATAGAACTTAGGCTGCCAACTTTCCTCAGTAAACCTAACGATCAAAAATTACCTTTAAACCTGGTGAGTGTAGTATCACTGACTTCCTGCCAAGGTTCATAATTGCTGAATGGAAAAACTACAATTCCAGTTCAGGCCCCGATTGGAAGCAAAGAGGGCATCATAATTTAGGGTTTGTAAAGCAGAGCTATTTTGTAGGGTTATTTGAAATTTGTTACACAGTTTTACTTTGATAGAAGTAATGTTTGCCTCTGATATTTACACTAAATTTGTGATTTCTTCTTTGGCTGCATGGAGACTGTTTTGTATTTTGGCTGCTCTTTGGAATTTTTATCAACAGATTTTTTGAAGTGTAGACATGAACAAAGAAAACGCAAAAAAGAACCTTCTGTGGTGTAGTGTTTGACTATACAACAAACTCTTGATGCAGTCTTACAAGTGTAGTAACCTAATAAAATTGTTATTGGTGTAAAAATCAGTTAAACTACTTAAATACTAAAACCACAGCAGAACTGTATTTCAGTAATCTGGTACAGTTGTCTTGCTGACATACCATGACTGTAAAACTTCTGTGAAAGTGTTAAATAACTATCACTGCATTCAAAACTTAGAAAGAGTTTTGGGGTTTTTTTTACCTGTGTGGTGGTGGTTAAACATGCTCTGGAAACAAAGGGTGTATGCACATGGGGTTCTCACTTTGCTCTGTAGCTGATGATGGGATTGTAATTCACAGACCGGATTGAAGTTGCACAATGGACTTACTCACAGCTAAATAGGAAATTGCTTAAGGCAATGAACTCAAAAAAATAGCTGTACTTTGTGTCCACTAAGAGCTGAGCATCTGTGTGATTCCAGTAGGGACTGACAGGAGGCATGCCAAGGGGTTCAGAGTATTTGTTGAAAACTCAATGCTTTCTTCAGCTGACTCCTGCCATTCACCTGCAGATGTCCTCCTCTAATACTAATTTGTGGGCTTGGTAAATGAGCAATAAGGCAGCACAGAACTGCGGGAAATAACGGCCTGCATAAAAAACAATGTCCTCAGGTTACACAATGGCATTTTTCAGCTGTTGAAACTCAATATGCTTGGCTGTCTGGTCTAAAGTGTCTTGCTTCCATGAGCTCAACTTGGTAATACTAAAGCTTTTTGTCATACAATTTTCTTGTTAAACTTGCTAGAATCTGCTCTTGGGTATTTAAAGTCTAATCTGATATGTAGTAGGTCAAAGAATAGATGTTAGAACTCATCTTAAAGGTCTCATGAAACCTAAAGAATTCTATGATTCTGTTTCTCCCATCTTTAAAAAAAACCTGATGATTGGCTGCTGCATGTGGCAGCTTTTCAAGCAGGCTGGCAGTGACTTGTGTTACAAAATGGAATTAAAATCCTATTTGAGGGAGAAGCATTGACAACTGTGATGGTGTTCACAGGTGTAAGAACTGCAGAATTGCTCTGGAAGTTGATTAACTTAGTGAATTCTAAACTTAACCACTTTAGTGAGAGCTGTGTGCTGGATGGAATCTACCAGTTTTTAACTTACTAAAAAACCCTTGACATTTTAAGGAATTTCATGGTAATTCTTGCATGGTCTTGTAATTGTTCTCTTCACTTCAGAGCAATCAGTCTGTGGTCTGTTATGGGTTTTCTCACGGTGTTCATGCCTAATTTTAATTTGCCATGTGGTGGTCTAAATCCCAGCTATGTATTCTGCTGGCCTGTTCCTTAGAATTGACTTGTCTGGCCTGGGCCTCTGTTCTGTGCTGATAGGAACACCAAACTGCAAGGTGAATTGGTGAAGCAGGGAAAACATATGTATTTGGTCTAAAGGTTGCTGTGTGACCTTGAAATTATGATAAGGTGTGGCAGCTTCATAAATAAGTGCAGTAACATGAAGGGTAAGCAAGCTTTGTAGGCTGTTTGGAGTGTAAAATTTTTCTCCTTTTTGGAACTTTTCAGGCTTGGTAGAAGATCTTAAGTACAGGGTCTGCCCAGTTTTTTCACTACTGAGAAATTATATATGTATATTCCTGAAGATGACTCAAGTCAGTTTCCCTGCAGGACAACAAGCTCCGCTATTTGTAGTGTGGTTTGAAAGTTACTCATGATAAAATCTGGATTCAGATGCCTTCTGAACAAGCTAAAATAGCTTGCATGTTTAAAAAGTGATTATGGTATCCCTTATCTTCTGTCAGTAGTTTCTCTGGAGTTAATACATCCTTAAGGACTAAAGTTACATCTTAAAGCACTTTGAAGGTCTGCCTTTCCAAGAGGTAGAGGCTGTTCTAGGCCCTTTCTTTGGAATAATTTTGTTTTGTGGTTGCTTTTAATGTCTGATGAATGGGTCTTGACTGGTTTTGTGCTGTGGAGCTGGTGATATTATTTATCTGTTCCATTGTTTCACTTGACGCTGGTTGGGGTCACATTTTGAAACTTGGGGAGGTTGGACCTCTGAAGCAGAATTTGTGATTTCTTAGTTCTGTAACAGTGGTGTTTAAAGCTTCACGTTTCTGCAGCCTCACAGCCCCTGGTAGCTGAATAAAACAGGCTTTTTTACATAATGATATTGGCAAACTGAGGTACTTTGTATTCTTTTCTTTGACATACCTCAGTAGGCACCTACTGTAGGCCGGTGTAAAAGTGCTGTGGAGAAGTCAGGTGTGGTTAATTTGTTGTGAAGAGTACCATTTCCCTTATTTACACATGGTTCTGTTACTTTGTATACATCATGCTTTGTGTACTTGCAGTATGGTGAAACATTTTAAGTTCTCAGTGTATTTCTAGTGCAAGGGCTAATACCATTTGCTGATCTGCACCAGAAGCCCTGTTAACCTCCAAATATTAAAGGCATAGTCAGAATTTCTGTCGAAGTTGGAAAAGGAACATAGATGGGACTTGGCAAGATTTAGTGTCTTAATGTTTCTTCTGATACCCATCTTGCCAGAGTAGACAAACTAAATACTAGTACTAAGGCATGTGCAAGTTTAAAAAAAAAAAAAACATACTTGTACATGAATGGAGAAGTTTCAGCAAATTTTGATGGATGATGAGAAATGCTTAGTCCCTTCTTGAATAATTTTTAATGTCCATACGCCATAATTCCCCTTCTTGAAGGATTTCAGTCTTACAGAGCTTCCAGTGAGGACGTCCTGAACAGAACTTGTATTTTCTTGTAGAATCCTGTCGTGTGTAATGTGTGGTTAAAACCTCTTTCTCTTCTAGGGTTTGACAGTGGTGGCTGGAGTTCCAGACGGGACAAGGATGCGTACAGCAGCTTCGGAGCGCGGTCTGACCGCGATGCAAAGTCAAGCTTCTTCGACCGTGGAACTGGATCAAGAGGGGGAAGGCAAGTACTTCTGTGTCTGGGTGGTGGATAAGAAGTCTGCCTCAGTTCTAGTGCTCCACCTGTAATCTTGAAGTTAATCTAGGTGTGAACAACATAAGGTGGGAGGAGAGAGGGAGAGAACCTTGCTTTTAAAGCTGTGTGATTTCAAGGATGGGCAACTTGCATGTGTTAAAAAAATGTGCCCTGTAGTCTGCCACCATCCACTCACTGCAGCTGTAGTGACTGGCTGACGTCAATATTTCACCAAAAAAGTGCTAGGTGGGTGGCTACTTCCTGAAGAAGAGCTGTTGGGAGCAGGGCAAAAGAACATCAAAATGGATTTTAATTTTTTTTTTTAATTTCAGTATTTTTTTCTTGTTGAAAAAGTGTAGTTAATAAAACTGGGTGAGACTCTTGCAGGTTCTCTGCCTTACTTGATCAGTCTTACACACATCATGCGTTGTATGCACAAGTGTGGTGAGAGTGACCTTTATCGACTAGTAAAGCTGACGTTAGTCCTGTATCCAGACTTTTCTCAAACATGATTTACCAGACCAAAAACTAAACAGTTGAGGTAAGGACTTCTTCCACCTTCTTTCTGAGTCAGTAATACAGGTGAGCTCCCTCTTTATGGAATAATTATGTGACATGCAGTTGAGGTATTTGGTCACATGTGTGGTGGGGGAATAAAGGAGCAAATAGCAGTGCTTGAGGGTTTTATCTGGACATGGGAGACCTGTGTAAAATGAGATAGAGGAGAGGGGGGGGGGATGCAAAATAAGGCTTCTGAAGAGGTTTAAGCAGAGCTCCCAAAGGAAAAAAAGTGTCAAAGGCTGAGCAACTTGGCATTGCAACTCTACTGGCAGATGACTGATGGTTTACATTTGTTACACTTTACCAAATAAAAGTGCTCAAGGTTCACGGTGTTAAACTAAACTGAGCTCTGAAATCACAACAAACTCCTTTCTGGCACAGAATAACATGGCCTGCCTAGTCTGATGGCTGGGACTAATTTCTGTCCTTAGGTCAAGAAGCAAGTACAGATAGTCTGATGACCTTGAGTTGTTCCCTAGTTGTGTATGTAATAAACAGAGCATACACTGCTACGTTGTTATAGCTCTGGTATTGCATGTGAAGAAACACTGTTGCCTGGGAATGGTGGCCTGATACTGTTGCTGTGTTTAGATATGAAGAGCGAGGCAGAGGAGGCGACTATGATCGGAGTGGCTTTGGAAGATTTGACCGCGGTGGGAACAGTCGCTGGTGTGACAAATCAGATGAAGATGACTGGTCAAAGCCTCTTCCACCCAGTGAACGCCTGGAGCAGTAAGTATAATGGAATAGCAGAAATTCATGTGGCAGGCCATTTGGTAATTCTAGCAAGTAAAATACCACTTCTCCTGTTTTTTAGGGAGCTCTTTTCAGGAAGCAATACTGGCATTAATTTTGAGAAATACGATGATATTCCTGTTGAAGCAACAGGCAGCAACTGTCCTCCACATATTGAAAGTGTAAGTTTTCTTTAAATATTTTGCTACTGCATCTAATAGTGACTATTTTGCGCATGAAATCTGATGTCTTGCTGTCAGAAGTTCAGAGAGGAAAGGAAATTTCCTGCAGTTTCCTGCAATTTCCTGCAACTAAGCTGTTTTGCAGAGGAGGATTGCATATGATGAACTAAATCGTAGGAGAAGCTGTGGAAGCTTTCTCAGTTAACACTCGTAGTTTTGTGACTTGTCCTTAAACAGTGAATCTGTGAAGAAGTAGAAGTGCTTGGAGGTGCTATTTTGGGTGGAACTGCTAAAGCATAGGCACTGTGTTAGGCTAAGCATAGGGTGTTAGTGTAGTCTGCCCTTCAAGCTTAGCTGGCTTCTTAAGAATTGCTTACAAGAATGGCCTAAGTTTCTATTTAACTCTGAGTAACCAGCTCTTGAATATCTGTGGACTTTATAGATAAGCTCTATAAGAAGAGCTGAAAAAAAAGCTACCTTTTAAATTACTTTTTAAATTAAATGATGTGTTAAATGATGACTGAAGGAAGGATCTTCATCTTACTCATTTTAAATCTTACAGTTCAGTGATGTTGACATGGGAGAAATTATAATGGGAAACATTGAGCTCACACGCTACACTCGTCCTACTCCAGTCCAGAAACATGCAATACCTATTATTAAAGAAAAGAGAGATTTAATGGCCTGTGCTCAGACAGGTAAGTTGGTAACTCCTTGCTGCTTAGTCTCAGTAGGAGTGAGATCTTGTGTTACTACACGTAAGAGGTTTGTACAGCGGTACAACCTCCTGTGCAGAGTACACTGGAACACCTAGTGTTGGAAGCTCAGTACATTTTGCTTGTATCTGCTTTAGGTGTGATTTGACTGGATTTACTGTGTTTGTCCTGAGAGAAATGTTCATGTCTTGAACCATGTTCCCTTTAGGATTTTGCTGAGTGATAGCTTTTTGTAGTTAACTTCTGCTGGCTAAGGAGTGTGCTCCAATGGTGTAGGTAGTATCCATATACTAGTGCAGGTATTACTGGAAATATGCTACTGATACAGGATTTGTGCTGTATTTGACAGTAACTCTTCAATACTGTATTGTGTTCTGTTAGGGTCTGGGAAAACAGCTGCATTTCTTCTACCAATACTGAGCCAGATATATGCAGATGGCCCTGGTGATGCCTTGAGAGCGATGAAGGCGAGTATTCAAATACCCAGTCCTGGAAAAGCTACGACCAATTTGTGCTTCTGTCCATGTGTGCCGATGTCTGCTACTGAACACAACAGGTGGTCTTAAATGTCATCATCATTGGGGATGATAGGCAAGCTTCACAGGTTCCAAGACTTTAGGTGTTTCCCTTGAAAAATAAAGGCTGTGGATTGCTTTTTTCCTACTTAAAGGATTGATAAGCATAAATGTCAACAAAACTTTTTAGTGTCTTTGTTGCTGCATAAGTTTCAGAGTCACTTCCCTTGCTACAAAAATGTTCAGATGGGAATAACTGGTTTTAAAGCTATTACTTCTCTGCTGCTCGAGTTTGGGATGATAGTGCAGGTTGTAGAGACCAGGATTGTGCATCTGTTGCTGTACTAACAGCTGAACCTTTTGTGCTCCTGCAGGGCTGTCTTTAGATGCAGCGCTTAAGCTGGCTCTCAACCATGCCTCGTCTTTCTTGTTAAGGCAGACTTGGTGACCTGTCTGGAATATTGTGTGTAGGAGTTGTTTTCTTTCCCCTCATGTCTGGGGTATTCATTCCAAGTCTTCTTTTCCTTCAGGAGAATGGAAGGTATGGACGCCGTAAGCAATATCCAATCTCACTGGTCTTGGCTCCCACCAGAGAACTGGCTGTGCAGATCTATGAGGAAGCCAGAAAGGTATATCTTGGAACTCATTATTAGAATGTAGCTTGAGTTGTTCTTGGAGCTAATTTACTTTGTTTTGTAGTTTGCATACCGTTCCAGAGTTCGCCCCTGTGTTGTATATGGTGGTGCAGACATTGGTCAGCAGATCCGTGACTTAGAACGTGGATGTCACTTGCTTGTAGCAACTCCAGGACGACTGGTTGATATGATGGAGAGGGGAAAGATTGGGCTGGATTTCTGCAAGTATGTCAAGTGTTGCTTATCTGTAATACAAGTGACTTTAAGCGAGATCTACTTAAGGACCTTAAGTTGTATCTTTTGGACTGTGTAAACATCTAGTTTAGGACTTGTTACCCAGCACAGACACTAGACCACAGCTTACAGAAAAAATGTTCTGAAGAAGTGTTTTTTGTTGCTCTTTAGGTACCTAGTGCTTGATGAAGCTGACAGAATGCTTGACATGGGTTTTGAACCGCAAATTCGTCGAATTGTTGAACAGGATACTATGCCACCAAAGGGGGTTCGCCACACCATGATGTTCAGTGCTACTTTCCCCAAGGAAATCCAGGTACATTCCAAGCAAGAGTTTACATACTTCAAAAGCTTACAATGCTGAACTAGTTTTATTTCTGGAAGGGGGAGAAATGTACTGACTTGATTTTTAATTTTTTCCTTCCCTTTTTTAGATGCTTGCTCGTGACTTCCTTGATGAATACATCTTTCTGGCTGTTGGCAGAGTAGGTTCTACGTCTGAGAACATCACACAGAAAGTAGTATGGGTGGAAGAGTCAGACAAACGATCATTTCTGCTTGACCTGCTAAATGCAACAGGTAAAGACCAGCTTCAGAAAAACAAATAAGGCAAAATTCAGATGAGGCAAATATAATAAGAACTCTGATTGATTAGGTGAATGGAAGTATATCCTTAAATGTGCAATGGCTAAATGTCAATTTTAAGTTGATATAAGCACTTCTGTTAATAGAAAATGGATGGGGAGATCATCATTGACTTGAATTCACAATAAACAAGCAGGGAATTGAAACTGCTTCTTACGAGTTTGTGGAGCCAAGTATTTGTGCAGCTTTTCTTCTACTAACCTCTGCTTTAATTGTTGATAGGCAAGGATTCCTTGACTCTGGTGTTTGTGGAAACTAAAAAGGGGGCGGACGCTCTTGAGGACTTCTTGTACCATGAAGGATATGCCTGTACGAGTATTCACGGAGATCGCTCTCAGAGAGACAGAGAGGAAGCTCTGCACCAGTTCCGCTCTGGCAAGAGCCCCATTCTTGTTGCTACAGCAGTAAGTGAAATGTGTAAACCTTGAGCATGTAAGCCTGTCTGTTCAGCCTGTGGAATTTTACTAAGATTTGATGTAATTCTTTAACCACCAGGTAGCAGCAAGAGGACTGGATATCTCAAATGTAAAGCATGTCATAAACTTTGACTTGCCAAGTGACATTGAGGAGTATGTACATCGTATTGGGCGTACAGGCCGTGTAGGAAACCTTGGTAAGTATTACCTAGAATTGTCATGCCAGAGGTGACAGTAGTGTTGGCTACGTAGCAAATTTCTGCTGAGTACTTCAGAGAAGCCCATGTGATCGGGAGCTGTTCACTGCTGTCTAGCCAGCGTGGAAAGTAAGCAGGTCCTTTGGGGGGGTAGTGCTCTTACTGCCATTAAAAGGCTCTGAAAGCACATTGTCAGACTGGTGTCTTCTGTGTCTGTCAGTAAGTAGGGTTTTTGTGAGTAGCTGTGATGGAATAAATGTCTCAAACAGCTTTCTCTTGAGGTAATTTTGGTGTTCTCAGGCTTGGCTGTAAGGAAGTGGAGTGTGGAATGGGTTTAAGTACTGTAGTGTATTTGCATTGTGTGTAGCTAAAACTGGATGTTCACTTTAGGTCTTGCCACTTCATTCTTCAATGAGAGGAACATAAACATTACAAAGGACTTGCTTGATCTTCTTGTTGAGGCTAAGCAAGAAGTACCATCTTGGCTGGAGAACATGGCTTACGAGCAGCATCACAAAGGAGGAGGCAGCCGTGGGCGGTCTAAGAGGTAACAGGCACAATGTTGGCTAAAGGTGTATACTCAATCCATTGTGAGAGACAGCTCTGTGACTTGTTTTCAGTCTAAAAATACAGTTAGAGGAAGATAAACCAGTGTGGTTTGGTGCATGCAAAGGTGACAGCTCGATGTCTCTATTCAATCATAAGACCATTATCCTGTAAGACTTCTCGTAAGCAGACAGCCGGATACAACTGAGGTTAAATGACATAAGCAAAACTGGTTTTAGAGCTTCATGAAAGCACTTAAATGCGTACTTGCCCATGCTGGAGATACACCTTAAGCAGCTGTTTTTGATGTTTGGTCGAAGGTAATGCCACGACTCCCGACAAAACAGTCATCCTTTTCTACTGTATGAGATGGTCATAAATGCATCACTTACACACTAAGATAGGTTTGGAAATTCTGTGCGGCAGAGGTTGCACTGAATGAAGTATTACCAGAACCCCAGGAAGTAATTCTTAGTGTAACATGAAAGTTCAACAAGGCCCCCTTCAAATAGTATTATTTTATTTTGCCCTCCTGAATGCCCTTTCCAGGTAGCATGGGAGTGCGTACAAAGTGCGCTGACCTCAACACTGGTACTGGCTGTTGGTAACCAGAGTTAGAGAAAACTCTCAATGTCTGCGGTGCTTTAAATGCTGCTTGCTTTACTCAAGTGCTGGTTTTTTGCCCTCTGCAGCAGCCGGTTCAGTGGAGGGTTTGGTGCCAGGGACTACCGAACGAGCAGCGGTTTTGGCAGCAGCAGCTCGAGCAGCAGTCGATCAACCAGCAGCCGCAGTGGGGGAAGTGGCAGCAGAGGATTTGGAGGTAAGAGAAACTGGGCAGGCAGTGCTGGCACATACAAAACCAGGTCTAAAGTGCTTGCTGCAGTAAGGCTTCTGGAAGTCATGTTTAAGTACAAGGTCATCTGGTGACTTAGGCAAAGTCAGCATCCTCCTTGTATCTAGGCCAGTGCAAGTTACCTGTCTGATCAGTTTGATGCTACCTGCCTTTCCAGCTTTTTAGTTTAATGTGCGTTTGACAGTACTTCTGGGTGGGTTTCTTTAATAGACAACAGATGTTTCTGGGCAATTTTCTTGTTGTGAAGGTACAAGTCTTTAGCAAGTTAATTAAGCATCACTTTCTCTTACCTTTCATAGGTGGTGGTTATGGAGGCTTCTACAACAGTGATGGATATGGAGGAAACTATAACTCCCAGGGGGTGGACTGGTGGGGCAACTGATCTGCTTGCAGCAGATACCCCATCAAACAAGCTAATATGGAAACCACATGTAACTTAGCCAGACTATACCTTGTGTAGCTTCAAGAACTCGCAGTACATTACCAGCTGTGATTCTCCACTGAAATTTTTTTTAAGGGAGCTCAAGGTCACAAGATGGAAATAAAGGAACAAGTAGCCCTATCTCGAAGGTGGTTTTGAAGACTCTTATTGCTGTAGTCAGGATTAACTCCCCTCCCACCCATCCCCACCCAGAAACTGCATTTATAATTTTGTGACTGAGGATCATTTGTTTGTTAATGTACTGTGCCTTTAACTTTAGACAACTTTTATTTTGATGTCCTGTTGGCTCAGTAATGCTCAAGATATCAATTGTTTTGACAAAATAAAAATTACTGAACTTGGGCTAAAATCAAACCTTGGCACACAGGTGTGATACAACTTAAACAGGAATCACTGATTCATCCATAATATTACAAAGAAAAACTTATGCGGTAGCCTGCATTAGGGCTTTTGGTATCTGCAGATTTGAAAAATAAAACATCTTGAAGCATATCAATGCAATTAGTTTCTAATGTGGCAAAACTGTACTAAGTTAAAGTTCTGATTTGCTCACTCTATCCTGGATAGGTACTTAGAACCTGATAGCCTTTAATAAGCCATTCCAGTCATGATGAGATGATGTATGGATACATGCATACATTAAAAGCACTGTTTTTGAAGTTAATGCAAGTAAATACAGCAATTCCTTTTTCAATATTTAGGCAGATCATTAATGTGAGCTAGCCAAATGTGGGCAGAACATTACAGGGAACGTTTAAAGGTCTGATAACTTGAAATAGTTTTTAGGAGAATTCATCTATTTAGACTTTTTAAAAATGCCTGCCATATGAAATTGAAATGGTAGAATGGCTGACCATGGCAGTGATTGGTCCTCCTTAAGGGCCTGACTGAATTTTTGGTCTAATAACGCATGCTAGTGTTGATGTTTTTTGGTCAAGAGGGTATGAACAGGAAGAATTATGCAGCAGGCTTTATTTTAATGCAGATTCACATTACTCTGTTCAAGCTGCGTGGAGATGTTAAACTGGCTTACTGTAGACTTTGTAAAATGGCTCCAGAAGAGTAACAAACAAACCTGAGATCACAGAGGTTGGAAATGTACATAAACTGCACAAGGTTTCAATTCTGCTATTAAAGTGCAGTTTTAGTCAGTTTTAGTTGCATAGGTTTCCATTGTATTTATAGTCTGTTTATGCTAAATCTGGCCAAAGATAAGTATTGTCCACCAGAAAAATGCCTCTGCCACTTGGAATTTCTGCGCTAACTTTGCGGCCAGAGCATTTAACAACTAATCTACAGTGGCATAGGAAAATGGCAAAAATCTCCTAAAGTGCAATAGATTTTTTCAAGTGTATTGTGCCTTGTTCTAAAACTTTTATTAAGTAGGTGCACTTGACAGTATTGAGGTCATTTGTTATGGTGCTATTTCAAGTCTAGGTTTAGGCCCTTGTACATTTTGCCCATAACTTTTTACAAAATACTTCTTTTATTGCACATTCAGAGAATTTTATATATGTCTTGTGTGCGTGTCCTTAACTTCCAATCTTATTTTGTCTCTTGGAGATTGAACGCAGCTTGTTTAAGGAGAAGGAAATAGATTCTAAAACTTATTTGGGACCATGGGAATGATAGCTGGGAAGAAAACTATTTGCACACGACAGATTTCTAGATACTTTTTGCTGCTAGTTTTGTGTAATATTTATTGAACATTTTTGACAAATATTTATTTTTGTAAGCCTAAAAGTGATTCTTTGAAAGTTTAAAGAAACTTGACCAAAAGACAGTACAAAAACACTGGCACTTGAATGTTGAATGTCACCGTATGCGTGAAATTATATATTTCGGGGTAGTGTGAGCTTTTAATGTTTAAGTCATATTAAACTCTTAAGTCAAATTAAGCAGACCCGGCATTGGCAGTATAGCCATAACTTTCTGATAGTAAAACAAAAATTGGCAACTTAAAATTAAACATGCCAAGGTTTTGATACACTTGTCTTAAGATATTTATGAAACACTTCTAAACACTGATGTGAAGTGTCCAGATTCTCAGATGTTTGTTGCGTGAGTTTTGTTTAGTTGTGTGTTTTTTTGGTTTTTTTTTTCAGTGAATGTCTGGCACATTGCAATCCTCAAACATGTGGTTATCTTTGTTGTATTGGCATAATCAGTGACTTGTGCATTTTAGCAAGTTTTATCAGCCAGCAATATTTTCAGTTCAGATACAAGGATTCAAAACAATATGCAAGAATGGATTTAAACTTGCTGAATGTGAAAATTGAACTTCAAGTCACTGTAGGTTTAGAATTGCTTATTGTATTAGTTTAGATGCTAGCACTGCATGTGCTGTGCATATTCTTGATTTTATTAAAATAAAAAAGTTGAACTGCACAGTCTATTCATTTGTGAAGCGTCACTCCTGGTTTATGAGGTCTGTAGCCCCAGTAGTCCCATTTCCATGCAGCTCTGCAAGCAGGTGACTCTAGTGTGGTGCACGTCAGCGTGGTGACAGATGGCAACTCAGGGTTAGAGCTGAAATAGCAGCCCAAAATAACCTGGGCCCCCAGGGTGCTGGGTTGTTGTGCCTGTTGAAGTGTCAGCAGAGCAGAGGTGGGACAGCCAAGATAGCCTCCTTTTTTTTCCTACCAAGTTTGGCTGTAACAACTTAAAAGCTTTGTGGCTTCACACTTGGGCTTGATTCCTCAGCTACTGAAGGTTAAAGGCTTAATCTCACAGTTGTCCCTCTGTATTCCACACAGCTGCCTTGTAGCAGTAATAGGGAGCTTTTAATTTTTGACATCACACCTGCTCTTGGCTGCTAGGCATTGGAAGGCTGGAATGAGGTTGAATATCAGACTATCTAAGGGAATACAATGGAAGGAATAAATGCAGATGTTTCCAGTAGGTTTGAAGTGATACAAATTTGCTTCATTTGTGAAAAAGTGATCTAGAAGGCACCTGGGTTTCAAGTTGGGTGTTGAAATGGTTGTAGAAATGTGATTTCCTGGTGAGTGAGGGAGAGGTGGTAGAAAAGGTAATGCCTGAGAACTCTGACCTACAGGAGTGTGATACAGATGGATGGTACAGGCTCAGAGACTGGTCAAAGTGTGATGTGGACCTGCAATCCATATAGTGTTCATCTTCAAATGAAGTTTTCCTACTTGGCACACCACCCAACCAGTACTGTGTTTGGGCTTTGAAGAACAGTGGGAAAGAGGAGATGGCTGATTCCCAAGAATAGCTTTGCTGGAGCATCTGCTTTGAGCCCACTGACTGTGGACCACATTAAATTTACCTGCTTTAGACTTGCATTAATTATCAGCCTCATCATGCAGGGCTTTATGTCATGCTCTGTCCTGGATGTGCAACATGCATTTAAGTTTATCTTCCAAAGACAGTTTTCCCTCCCCCTGTATATCACATATGAAGTTGTAGAAATACTGAACCACAGCTAGGAGTTAACTGAGAGAGGTGTTGTCCACCGTGGATGTGGCCTGGGGCAGCTGGAGCTCCAGCTTTGAATGGAAGGGTTTGCATGTGGTCCTTTAGCTTGAGGTTTGTTCCTGGCAGAGTGGTCATTTGGCAGCCAAATGCACTGGAGCACAGAGCTGGGATTGTAAAGGTAGTGGAATAGTTACATGTAAAGCAGTGCTGGGTACAAAGTGAGTGAAAAAGGAGAAAGGTTGGTCTTATGTGTGGCAGAAATGCTTGGGAAGATGCTCCTTCATGGAGGCTGGAGGAAACAATTTATTGCTGGAGGTATGAGAGATGGAAGATACTGAAGAAGTGGCAGGAATGGAGGCGCCTTGGGAACACCAAAGGTACTGGGGTAAGAGAAGCCAGAGAGTGTTCCCTTAGAGGTGGGAGTTTCTATTTCAGTAGTTCTTGGCATACTGAAATACAGCAACATAACTTTCCCCTCAGTAAATGAGAAGATTCGAGAAGGGATGGAGAAAACATCCTCAATTGTAAAGAGGCTGTGAGGTTAAATGGTGAAAATGATTAACAATTTGGCTACGTTGTGTTATGAGGCCTTCAAAGTGTGCTTGGAAAGTCAGTCTGTAGGCAACAGATGTTTGTATATGCCAGCACTGGCAGAGGTTATGGTAAAAGGGTTGTAGTAAATTCTGCTCCTGGTTCTGCCAGTGAGGTGACTGTGACCTGTGCAAAAGAAGCAGTGGTCTTGAAACAGCATCTGTTTGTGACAGCAGGGGGTGGGAGGGACTTGGATTAGTCTCCTAGTGTGGATTTCATTGCAGTCCAGAGGGGAGTGGGGTTACCAAAGGGGTTGGGTTACTGTTCCATGGTGCAAACGTGAAATCTAAGCAAGGATCGAGTACAGAAAAGGTGACTTGTGCAATCAGAGTGCTCCTGGGGCTCTGGCAGTCAAAAGTTGCACTGTAAACCTCATTAAAGCTGTGTGTCTGTAGCCTTCCAAGTCTGTGAATCCTCATCAAGTGCAGTGTTCACTGTTGCTCATATTGATCAATGTGTTCACAAAAATAGCCTGCGGTTAGTTATTACAGTCTGCACTGACTTGCAAATCCTGTTACCTGCCAGTCCTGGGTGGAGGGGAGCAGAGGAGTCTGTAGTTTCACTTCTGCTGTGTTGTGAGCTCTTCCACTTCAGTGAACCTGGCTCTAGCTGCTGCAGCACACAAGCCAAGCTCCCGGGTCTAAAGTGGATCCTTTTTGAGGGGAAGAAGATTACTAGGACTGTCGAGATGACAGAAAATGCAGCATGAAACTATCTTGGTCGGTACTTTGTGTCAGAAAACATCAGTGCAGATCTGTCTGTGGTTCTGCCAACCTCCCTGTCTGCTGGTTCACTGAACCACAGGATTGTGCAAGCACTGCTCCTGTGTAGCACTCATGTAAGTAAAGTGGTCTGTGTAATTGTCCCTTGTTCGCAGAGAGATGGCACCAAGCTGAAGTAACCTGCTGGTGGCTAATGAGGCAAGAGTAGGGAAAGGCTTAAGTGGTGGGAGGCCCTTTATTCACTTGTTGAGCTACCATGACTTGGTCCTCCACTTCTGCCCTTAGTTCTTTCTTGGTGTTGTTTAGGGAAGGTCTGGAAAGGCTTTCAGTGTTACGGATCTCTCAAGTCTGGGCTGTCCAATTAGGATAAGGGTGGAAGGAAATTCTGGTGTACATTTAGTCATTAGGGGCACTGCATCTCTGCAGAGAGTTTTTGGAAGCAATTGAAGGTCTGCTCCAAACTGTTTGCATCTTACCAAGAGTGGGTTTGCTCTTTGTCCTGACACTTCAGGGGAAATTCACCGTGCACATCATCTGATGTATTGGCAGAAAATTACTGCTGCTAAAGGAACTGCATTGTTCAAGTAGGTGTTCAGTATGTTCCGAGCACAGGTTACACTGCTGAATGTGATCAGTGAGCTGCACATGTTTCAGCACAGTGACAGCATCAAATTACGTATTTGGTGTGATGAAAACTTCATTCCCTCTGGTGTCTTATGCAAACCAGATTTCTCAGATGGAGTGTTCGTCATCAAGGGTCATACTGTGATAGGCCAGGACTACAGGCTTTACAGGGAAGGCTCAAGTATGGTCTGGAGCAAATGGATAGCAATCTGGCGTCATTATGTACTTGGATATTCAGTGCAGAAAATGAAACTGTTGTTTCAAGGAGGGACCTGATTACCAGAGTTCTTTCAGTGGCTAAAGAGTTTATCTAATCTCCTTCAGCCGATGACTCATTGGAAAAGAAGCAGTAGTGATAAATTTGAAAAGGAAACGAAATAAAAGGTTAGACAAAGACATGATGCATCTGTTCCCGGCTGTGCCACTGATATGGGTTACCTGTGGTCAGTCACATGTCATGCTGCAACTGTTCTCTTTGTCTCTTGTTCATCCTGTCAGTGTAAAGACATCAGCTTTTTCAGTCAATGATTGCAGCACCACATCCAGTCTTACCTGTCATCTCACCTGGGATTTCCAGGTTCTACTTGTAACCACTAATTTGCACGTAGGTTAAGCTTAAAAAATCACAGCCCAATGAGAGCATGGGATGATAACCTCAGCATATTCCTTGATCATTCTACTATAACAGATAGATGAGATTTCTGATAGCATTTCTGAGATATTTACCCTTGTTCTTTCTAACCCAACTTCTGTTGTTTACTTTTCTTTTTTTTTTTGCTAAACATTTGTTTCTTCTTGCAGTCAAAACAAGTATTGCTTCTGATGGTACTTGAGATCCCAGAGGCTCATGTGATGGAAAGCATTTCTTGTGAAGCAGGGAAAGGGATGCTTAGGGCTGTTTACAAAGAAGGAACAGACAGAAATTAAATGGACCAGGAATCTTAATTGAAGCTGTTTGTTAAATACAACTTGTGTGCTGAGCTTAGTCAGAGATTAGATGCAGGTTAAGGGAAGTGTTCTCTCAAGAAATGTGAAAACACTTGAGAGCTGAGAACTGGCTTATGGAAACAGGAGTACCACATTGCTGATCTTTTCCAGCTCTCTGCATCTATGTATGAAGGAGGTGTGCTCGGGACTGTCTGGGTGAAAAGATGGGTACTGAATTATGTTATTTAAGTTTTGTGGGTCTACAAATATTATGGGGTCATATACCTGGAGGCTTTCCTGCGTTTTTTAATTATATAAGCCCATTCAAAAAAGGATGCATCCTCTCACTGCCCCTTAAACAGCTGAGGAATCTGATGATTAGACCACTGTTGAATCACAATGGGATTTATGATAAAATATTCCCAGCAGGACGTAAGTACTTGGCTGTTTTATGTGGCTAAATTAAAATGATAGGCTCGATGCAACCACTGGTGCTTCTGCAGGACTTCTCACAGGCAAGTCTCCGCATGGTTCAGAAGGAGGTCAGCCTTGCCAGGAAGTGGAGACACAGGGCAGGCCAGCAAGAGCCAGTGGCCAAGTTGGAATGGAAGCCCAGCTCTATTTGCTCTTGCAGTGCAAACATCAGCTTCCTCCCACACTGGGTGGGGAGCTGGGAGTCGTGTGAGGAGCTTGGTCTTAGCATGGGAACCAACACTGAGACTGCAGCCATTGCCCTTGCCCTGGAACTCCTTACTCTCTGCCAGTAACTCCCTGGGAATCAGTTCCTTGCTATAAAACTCTGGGGTGTTCCTAAAGGAGTTAATCACGACTTTGAAATGCACTGGACAGGAACCACTCACGGACTGAGGGCAGGTTTCAGTGCTGCAGCATTCCCAAAAGGAGTAGCAAATAGAGCTGAGCCCTGCGGAATTTTCTGGCATGGGCTGTGCTGTGTGATAATGAACACCTTAACAAGATGGAAGCATCAGGACATCTGTGGGTCCCTGCTGACGTCTGCTTGAGCAAGTGTGCTCCAAGAATGTCTGCCTCATAACCAGCAGTCCCTTCTCCAGGGCTTTGGTGAACTCAGTGGAGACTTACTCTAGGATGCACCAGAGGTCAAATCAGGCTTTTTAATCTGGATACTGGAATCTCACTCCCATATGAGGAAAGGATCATACTCCTTTGACCAATGCTCTTAATATTAATGCTACAGGTTTTGGTTTAGGAGTCTGATCATCTTTCTTAATTCAGGCCCACATGGACAAGCTGTAGACCCCACACACAGGTTCACCCCTACCTCAGTTTCTGCCCTGCTGAAGGCATTGAATTGGAGGTAGAGCTTGCAGCAATGGAAACATTTCAGAGCAGTTTAGGTTAAGACTTATCAAGAATTACATGAATTAATTACAGATTAGGCTTAGGGACGAGGGAAGTGTTTCCACACGGATGGTTCAACTGGAAGCACAAATGTTTTGGTTGTGCAGTTTCCTAGTTGCTCTGGTTGTTGAGTGGTTTTTCTTTTGTAGTCATCACACGATCTGTGATTAGAGATTACTTCTGTGCTAGGTTTTATGTCTGTCAGTGTGTAGGCAGGGTGTTAAATTGCCAGTCATGAAGTTGGGAACTGCCAGCCATTTATTGCCATGTGTTTGTGCTATTTGTCCCACTGGCTCAAAACCATCTTGTTTTCCTTCTGTCTTCCCTGACTCTGCTAAGCCCAGGAACCTGTACCTTCCTCTGAGTCCCAAAGACCTGGCCTCATCCTTCTGAACCAGGTAACCCTTCCTTTTTTCCCCAAACTTTTTGACCACCACCTGCAACCTCAGCTTGGCTTGGGTAATTTCAGAGGTCCACCTGCTTTCTCCGAAGTTGGAAGCTTCCTACTGTTGTTTCCCTTGATGTTGCTGCTCCTGGAGGCCTGTTTCTACTGTCCAGTGTTCTGCCTCAAGTATGAAGGTCTCCTTTTAGGGGCAGGTGTAACTGCAGCTGCAGTGCCCTTCAGGATGGTAAATCCTTGCCTCCAGGGGAAGAGTTTGCAGGGCTACTCAAGCAGCACCTTGTAAGTAATAGGTGTTGTCTGAGCTGCAGGGAGATGGCTGTGCAAGGCTTTTCTCAGCAGAATTGTTGCTGTAGGTTGTTTAAACAGCTCTGCTGGGTCATTGAATTCTTTCAACCCAGAGCAGTAGCTGGCACAGCTGTAAATGGATATGGCTGTCAAATTTGCATGTAGTTCTCAAAAACTGCATTATAAGCTACTCAGTGTCTGAATTCTCATCAGTTAGGGGAATATATGGATTTATGTTGAAAAGGCTTTTGGTTTTTACTATTATTTTGTAAATAGCATAAAAATGACCAGAATGCAGTGACTGATAAAGCTCCAAAATGAGGACGAAGCTTGTTTATATTTACATACTAGAGCATGCTGTATTATTAAAATTAGACCTGAATGAGATGTTTCCCCTTTTCCATGGAGTCTTTAAACTTTACAATTAAAATCTTTTCTCCCTACCGATAGAGATAAAATTGCAGTGTCTTTTATGTAACATAAAGCCTGGATTGTTTGATAACTTCAGGCTATTTGTTGTATTACTTCCTTTGTTAAAAATTGCAGTAAAATGGCTTTAGTTTCTAAATTCAGTTCTGAAAATACACTTTTTTTAAAGAACTTACATTTTGGCAATTCTGAACCACTTTTCACAAATGTTTTTTGAGGTGTCAGCATTTTCTAGCAGCCACAGAACAGTTTTGTTGAAGAGCTCCTGTCCAGCTCCATGGTAATTTCTTCTCAGTGTGTGACGCCATTTTCTTTGTCACATCTTGACTCAACATCTGTACTGCCTGTCACCAGTTCGGCCTTGGGTGCTGTAGGTTCAGGGCTCGTGTGTGGGTGCAACCTGACAACAGAAACCTTGGGGTAAGCTGCTTCACTCCAGTGTGAAGCAGCTGGGGCACCTGTTTTGCCTTGTTATTCACTGCATTATTTTGTGTGTTCATTTTACAAAGTTACCATCAATTTACAAAAGTACAGCCTCGGCAGCCTCTGTGTTCAGTATGTGGATTGTAGAACACATCTGATTTATAGCCCCATCCTGCTCTCAGAAATGTTGTAGAGAAAATGTCTATTGGATTTTTGAGAGTAACAGTGGTCCTTTTAAGCACCTGGTTAATTTGTCTCCTTTTGTGCACTATGCAGGGCTGGTTTTGCTGAGGCCAACACTAGCGTTACATCATTTCGATTAATGCTCTTGCAAAGCACTTTTCCAAGCTCAGGAGGGACAGTTGAGGCAGTATTTCCAAAGCTTCCTGGCTTGTGGCTTACCTTCACTGCTGTTTTCTTGAAAGGAAAGTTCCCTGCCAAGTGGGGAGAAAGTGAGGCCCTGGCATGGGTTGCCCAGAGGGGTCATGGATGCCCCATCCCTGGAAGTGTCAGGTTGGATGGAGCTCTGAGCAGCCTGCTCTAGTAGAAGGTGGGATTGGTGGCAGGGGGATTGGAACTGGATGACCTTTAAGGTCCCTTCCAACCCAAACCATTCTCTGATTCTGTAAAGTTCAGCAGCTCTCACCACTTCTGATTTGATGTTCCTGGTGGGCAGATGGGGGTGATCCTTCATGAGGTTTGGTTGAAGGACAGATCTTTCTTTTGGGGGCAGCAGGTTGCCAGTGGCAGTGTTGGTTCTTGCTGCTGTAAATGAGGCTTGTAGGGGGTCCCCCCCCAGCTCGGGGGAAAGGCAGCTCAGCCTGGCTGCAGTAAATCTGTGCCATAGGCTTTGCCCTCCTACGTCAAAAGCAAAGTGGGAACGAGATCAAAGCTTTGGATCTTCCTGCTTTAAAGTCACGGGACAGACCACAGTCTGCGTCCCAATCCGTGTGCTGGGGGGGCTGGCTGGGAAGAGCAGAGGCACTGGATGTGGGGGAGGAAGGAGGGATGGCAGCTGCGTGTGTTGGCGCTGGTGCAAGCTGGCTGCTGACGCTTGCAGGCTGGCAGGAGGATGTGCTTGATCAGCTCTGTGGGCAGAGAAAATGTCCTGGATCAGTCAGTGCTGGCAGGAGCCAAAGTGAGAAAAGTACTGAGACTGGAGTGGTGGATGCAAGTCTTTCCCAGGCTTTCCATGCAGAGCTTCCCAGAGTCCCTCCTTGCTCGCAAGGTGCATACCACATTTTAATTTTGAACATGTCACTGAATCAATCCTCTCCTGCTACAGAAATGTCTCCATCTCCTTCTCCATAGGGGAGGGTTATTTAGCCATTTAACTTGTGGGTGGCTGGTGTTGCCCTTCACTCCTCTTGCCCCTCCTGAGTATCAGATCTGTGTTCCCTCACACTGGCAGGCCAGGGAAGGCTTGTGGCTCTGGGGTGACACCTCCCACCCAGCTGGAGTTAACCTGTGGCACTGCCCTCCGAAATAGGTCTGGGGCAGGTTGGACTTGCTTTTCTCCCGGTAGAAAGTCCCCGTTGTGATTACGCTGGAATCACTGGGAGGTCCTTGGAGTGCTGGCCTGGAGCAGCTCTGGGCATGGGAGAGCAAGCAGAGCAGCAGCTAAAGTGAAGGTGGTTGATGGGTTTGATTTCTGTTGCTCTTGTATGTTGTGCCACCTGTGACTTTCAGAACGCATTTTCAAGTGCTCTGGGAAGCTTACCTGTGGGGTATTAGTGTTAATAAAGGAATAGGCAGGACAGAAACATGTCCAGGTTTTTCCAGGTCAAACTGGAGAAGCAGCAGCTAGGGGGTAAGGAAATAGTGATTTCAGTGCAGTAGGGAAGGCTGTCAGGCTTCTAGCAGGGTGATTGCTGATGGGATGGAATGCAGTGCATTAGTGTCAGAACAATTCCATCCCATGTTGCTTCAAGTCTCCGCAGCCCAACTGGTACAGGATTTATGTTTGCAGAGTGAAGGGCCAGTAAACCAGGCTAGAGAGAAGCCAGGCTTCTCCTAGCTGACTTAAATAATGTAAAACTACTGCCCTTTAGTGGGAAACACTGAAAATCCCAGACAGTGCTGAAACCCCTTTCATGTGATGAGAAATTGATTCAACTTCCAATCCAGTATGGCTGATATTGAGATTAATTTATGCCTCAAGTTCTAACATTAATCTTTAATTTATCTAAATGCTGAGAGCACAGTATCTCCTGACTGGGCTGTTTTGATCAAAGGTGCTGCTCTTCAAGGGCTGTAAAACCCCTCACACTCTGCAGTCCAGTGCAGCAGTCCTTGTCACAGACCTGTGCTGGTGAAGATGCTTGCTGTAAGCAGCCCTTCTGCCTCTGAAAGGCAGGGCATGTGTGCAGGAGGGTTGGGAAGCATTTACCCACCCTCCCTTTGAGGCACTTGGCCCCCAGGTGGGGTCTGGGCCCTTGTGCAGCACCAGGAAAGCTGCTCTGCAGAGCCCCTGCCATGGCCAGCCCTGGGGTATTTCTGTTCATCCCTCTGCTCACAGACCCTGTTCAAGCTTGATGACTTGCAGATGGGAGAGTGGATGTGCTATTAGTTTTGGAACTGGGTGCTTAAACAGTGTAGGAGTCCTTCGGTTTTCACTGGTGAGAATTCAGTTTGCCTTGGACAAGGATTTTGCCTGTTCAAGTGCAACCTTTCTGTTGCAGCTCTCATGTTTTGGTGTATAGTCATGTGTCGTGTGTGTTACAGCTGCTCATGTGCTCCTGTGTGTTCTGATGGACTGAAGCAAGTTCAGAGGAAATCTGGGGCCCCTGAGCACACAGAGGGGTAAGGCAGAGAACTGCACAGGTCCCAGGCCCCAAACGTAGACCATCTGTTTCATTGTCTTTCACTTACCTTGTTCCTGAGTATTTTGATTTTAACACCATGGGACTCCTATCTAAACTCCTTCTGGATCATCCTTTTATACCTCATCCCACTTTATCTGTTGTGGGATATGTTTCCTTTCCATTATTTACTTCCTTTTCCCAAATGGCACCATAGAATTTGGAAGGGACCTCAAGGATTATCTAGCTCCAAACCCACTGCCATGGGCAGGGACACCTTCCACTAAACCAGGTTGCTCAGAGCTCCATCCAACCTGGCTTTGAACACTCCAGGGATGGGGAATCCACAGTCTCTCTGGGATTGCCCCTTTGGAGTGTGTCAGTGAGGTTGGGCCCTCAATGGACTGAAGGGATACCAAACCTCTGCAGGACACAGATCCCACCTGAGATGTCCCGTAGCCTGTTGCTCCATGTTTGTAAAGCCTGTAGCAGAGTAGCATCCTATCTGACTTGCTGTGCAAATCCTTAGGATTACTCATGGACGCAGGGAGGTTAACTCTGTAACTCCTACAGAATGGTGCTGACAAGGTCTTCTTAGGGAGGAGCTTCATGGTGGTCTCTTAGGTCTGTTTTTCTTCTGGTCTCCCCAAAGCATCACCTGTGAGCTGTGAGACCGTGGTTGGCAAGCTGTAGTCAGATGTTACAAACTTCATCTGAGGAAATTACTGGCTGGGGGAATAAACAAGTAGTGTTTTATGTTTGGCTTTAGGAAATTCAGCGATTAGCTAAGGCTGTGTTTTAAACCTCCTCCATAAACAGACTCCAGCTGTGGCAGTCTTGGGATCTGTACTCCCTTGCTCCAAGCTGCAGTGCCAAAATACAGGCTTCTTCCTGAACAGGCTTTGTCCTGAGATGATCTCTCAGTTTCTGAGTGTGTTCTGACTTGGCAAAAACCAGTTGTTTGAAGTATTCAGTATGACAGCTGTGAAACTGTGCAGACCATGGTCTGGTGATTGACTGGGGGAGTTACGAGTGCCCTCTGCAGAATGACAATCAGCACTGGTGACAGCTCCAATCTTGAGGGTTTGTGAACACATCATCCCTTGTCTGTCATAGCTGAGAGATGGGGGTGCAGCTTTTTACAGGAGGTGAAAGACAAAAAGCAAAGGATGTGAAATCCATGGGCAGCCTGGAAATGTATTGGTGTCTGCTCTGCGTTTTTCTATGTACAAGGCTACATGTCCAGATTTATAGGGGCAGAGTGCTGCAGTGACCTGCCTAGGCTGTAAACCTCAGATTTGATCATCGTGTCTATTCACAGGTAAGGAACCAAATATTTGGGCTGAAGGGCTTGTTGCCTATTTGCTGTGTCGCTTGTTTGATTAAATTTCAATATATGAAATTCCTGTTGGTGGAAAGGAAAGGCCAGCACTCACAACAAACCCTGTGGTAGTGTATTTATGACAGTACAGGTTAAGCAGATGAGTGACAGTATGTGGAGGGAATTTCTGTAAGCTGCCTGGTGGTTACAATAGGCAGTGCTGCACTGCCAATTACATGTGTCATCTGTCCAAGTGGAGTCATTGCTGTGACACCCCTTAAGCTCATACACAGCACTACAGATGCTGTGCCAGGATGGCTGGGTACTAATGATGCCCCATCCCTTCTTTACAGATGCTTATCTGCAGCTTTCACTTGTCCTTTCATGTAAGTCACGGGTGAAAGCACTGAGCATTTCAGTCTTATCAATGGATGAAAGCTGGCGAGAAAGTTAAAAACTCCAATAATTTCTTTTTAGCAGGATTATGACAGATAAAGGAACTCTGAAGTATTTCTATTCCTCCCCAAATGGCGAATGTCAGATAGACTGTTTCCTGCCTTCCCTCTTACAAATATGGCGTGGGAGGTCTCAGAAGTATTAAACTGCTTTTCCTTAATCAAAAAGACAACAGTCTTGGAGGTTTAATAGAGACATATTTTCTTCTCAGCAGTTCTCAAACATTTGAGCTACATCAGTTTTAATGGTACAGGAGTTTTAAAGGGGCCAAAAAAAATCACCACTTTTGCTTTTCCTCGAGTGACAGACATGCTGGTGATAAAACCTTTGCTAGAGATCTGGTAGACCTTTCAGGAAAAAAACCCCAGCATTAAAACCAGACTGAATTTACTGCATTTAAAAAACAGCAGTGGAAAAACCTTGCCTCAAGTACATAAATGTTACTGTTCAACACAAAAATGTCAAATGTGCATGAGGTCCCTGCTGTTCTTGGAGACCTCGGTTATGTTCAGTAAATACACTCTGTTACCAGTGGTAACTTGGAGGACTGAAGGAGGAGGAGGGGGGGTAACCAAACAGAAAGCTGACAAGGGGGGCAGCTGTGCAAGCGTGGCTTGGCGCGCTCCAGTGGCGGCGCTGCGGCTGACGGATGAGTTAAAGCCCTGGTAGGTCAGGGCACAGTTTGTTCCTTCTGATTTACGAGTCCCACACTTCGAGTGTGTCCTGGCTTTGCTGCGTTCGTGGCTTCAAGTACCCAGGAGTGTGTGTGTATCTTAGGCAGGTGTGTTGTGTGTGTCGATGTCAGGCAGCAGCGCTGTGCAAACATTCCCATTGGAGAAGGCTTTTGCTTTGCAAGTTGCAGAGTCAGGGACATGTCACTGTGCCTTCCAAACTGGACCCTAAAGAGCGTTGTTAGCAGCTAGAAAGGACACAAAAGGGTCTCCCTTGCTGACGAAGGTTATGGTGCATTGCCATGTGAACACTGCAGCCTGCATTGCCAGCACAGTCACTCAGCTCGTGGAGGTGCTGTCGAGCCAAGGAGAAGGAAAATAAATAAAGCAATATGCTTGCATGTACTGCAAATACATCACATCCTGTTTATTGCACACAACTCCTCCCACCCTATTAATGAAACATCCTTCAGGATTCAAAGTGCAAAGCTCAGCAGCTGCTGATGCAAAATGACAAGGGCAGAGTGATGGTGTTTTATACCACCCACAGACCAGGTCTGAAAGCTTTATTTACATACTGCATGGCTGTTTGCATAAGGGCATGCCTGCTTTGGTGCATGGGGAATCTGGTGGTGAAACAACTCAGTTGAGTTACAAAATTAAAAAGCATTCCAAAGACTTAAGACTTAAATGCTCTTTGTGTGCTGCTGTATTACATTCATAAAACAAGCAGACCAGGCTGCTCAGGTTTGGAGCCTGAGGTTTTTGGCAGAACCTGAGTTGAAGCAGTTGAAATATTCCCAAAAGCAGGAAATGGGCTTTCTGTGCAGTGTTAAGTGCAGAAGAGCTCACTCCAATGACAAGTTACAGGAGTCCTAAAGATTAGGCCTTGACTTTCTTTACGAAAGACATTTGTTTCTTGTCTTTTACCCGCTTTCTTGTTTCTGTCCACCGTTTGGGTTTTCTTCAAAACATTTAGCACCTGGTGTGTATTTCGTTGTGAATTCCTCATGGTACTCCCAGTGGGTGTGCACTGTAATGTAGCTTCACTCAATTCTAGGTGGAATTTCAAATAGTATTTTAAATTAAAAAACACTAATTGGCCAGAGAAGCTGTGGACTCCACACCACTGGAGGTGTCCAAGGCCAGGTTGGACGGGGCTTAGAGCACCCTGGGCTGCTGGAAGGTGTCCCTGCCCGTGTGTTCTCACCCAGTTAGGGAGAGACGCCGCCACCCAAATTAAGGTGTAAATGAGACCATTTGCTGACAACAGGCAGATTTGATTTCATAGAGACTTTATTGACCAATAAGTGTGAAGTAGGGAGATAGGGAGAATGGATCCCTAAATGGAAACTATTTTAAATCTTCATAACCTGGACTATGCTCTGTCTTGCATTCTATAATATTTCTACTATAAATGCAAAAACTTATCTCTGTGTGTTATGAATAGTAGAATTATTAAATGTGTAAATGTAGTATTACATGTATTATGTCAATGTATCTAAATAGTAAATATAAACTATTCTAAATACTATATATATGTACTAGAATAACTATTATTTGGATTAGCTAACTAACTAAATTAATTAATTGTGTTAACTAATTTGCTGAAGCTGTCTTTCTTCGGGACTAATCATGTGTTGCAGTCGTGCAGGGAGGCTCTGGGAGCAGTAGCTCCTGTCTTTGTTAATTCCTTGCAGGAGCAGGGAGTCATTGCAATAAGTGTCCCAGGTGGGTGGTGGAGTCGCTGTCTCTGGAGGGGTCACAGAGGTGTCTGGCTGTGGTCTGTGGGGGAGTGTGTTAGGGGTGATTGTGGTGGTGCTGGTGCCGGTGGGACTGGATGGTCCTGAGGGTCTGTGCCGGCCTTACAGGTTCTGGGGTCCCCCGCTGGGCCACCTGGAACCAGCTGTCCCCCACGAGTGCTGGTCTGGCATTGCCACGTCGGGAAGCGTTTGGTGTCGCGGGGATGGCCATGGGATGATGCCGAGCAGCCAGGGACGGGTCACCGTACAGGAACACATGCGTGCAGAGCTGCCCCGTGTGGTGGCCTTGGGGCGCGGCGCAGGCTCTGGGCCAGCTGCCATCTCTGGCCCAGCCTGGCGCTGGAGCTGGGCCTGATCCTGGGGCTGTCCCCCCAGGCAGGAGCGGAACAGCCTGCCCAGAGCCCGCAGCGCGCGCCGCACATGGGAGGGACGTCTCTTGGGGACCACTGTCTGAGAAGGCGAGGGGCTGGGGCTCTGCGGCACACGGACCTGGCTGCGTGTCCCTGCCTCTGCCACCTGCTCGTCCCAGGCAGGAGAAGCTGCAGCCCCTCTGGGGAACTGGACTTCCAGCTGCAGAGGCCCTTGTGTGCTCAGGTCAGTTGCCTGGTGCTCAACACGAGCCTCGTCTTTCTCCTCCTCAGCCAAAGGCCCTTCATGGGTCTGTTGCACTGCCAGGACTGACCCCCCCTCTGCCTCCTCATCCTCTTCCTGCTCACTGAGGGCCTGGGCATCCCCCTGGNTGCAGAACCTGGCTGCCCTCTGAGGGGCTGTGTGACCCTGCTGGTGGCACCTGCTCTCCAGAGGTTGGAGAACCTTCTGCCTTTTCCTCCTCAGGAGTCAGAGGCCCCTGGGGCTCCTCCTCCTCAGCATCTGCGGCCGCAGCAGCAGCCACCGGCTCGGTGTCCGTGGGACTCAGCGGGGCAGGAGACACACTGGGCAGGTGAGGGGCTGCCTCTCCTGCCACCTCTGTGCCCACAGTGCTGGGAGAGCTGGGCACCTGCTGGGGACAAGTCTGGAGGTCCCCAGCATTCACAGGGGGCAAGGGTTTGTCCCAGATGTTGGAAGCAACATCATCTCCCCTTTGGGACTGCTTTTCCTCACTCACGTCTTTCTTTCTTTGGGGCAGCTCTTGGGCAGTGTCGTCCTGGGAACGTTCTTGGCCTCTCCCATCTTCTCCCCCTTGGCACTGCTCTTGATATTTCTCTTCTTCCCAGTGTGACAACTCTTCTACTGTCACACGTTCTTCCGACTGGATCACAGCTTGGTGTCTCACGCCACCTTCTTTCCATTGGTACAGCTCCTGGCCTCTCACATTTTCTTCCCATTGGAACAGCTCTGGGTGTTTCCTGTCATGCTGCTGAGAAACTTCTCGGACTTTCACATCTTCAAATTTGTAGAGCTCCCGGTGTCTCCTGGCACCCTGGTGGAAATGTTCTGGGACTCTCACTTCTTGGTCCCATTTGAAGAGCTCTTGGAATGTCACATCTTGGAATGTCGCATCTTGGAATGTCACATCTTCTTCTGTCACGTCTTCCAATGTCAGATATTCCAATGTCTCATCTTCCAATGTCAGATATTCCAATGTCAGATAGTCCAGTGTCTCATCTTCTTCCCATGTGGTGAGATCTCCACATTGGGAAAGGTCTTGGACCGTGTCATATTTCCAGTCTTCGTCTATGTGCAGAAAGTCCCCTTCCTCGGTGTCTGACAGTGGCAGGTCTGAGCCACCCACTGCCCCCTCCCAGTGCCCGCTGGGTCTTGCAGCCAGCTGGGGAAGTACCCGGGGCATCAGGAATTGCGGTTCCTTTTGCATTTGCCCATGTGCGTCGTGCTCTGCTGCAGAGGGATGCCGGGAGCTGCTTGGTGCTGGCCCAGCGGCTCTCCTGGCAGTGGCACCGCAGGGCTCTGTGCCCCGTGGACACCCGTCGGGCAGGGCAGAACGCTGCGGTGTCACAAGGGGCTCTGGGCATCACAATGTGCTGTGTCTCAGAGGGCCCAGTGAAGTCACCCAGGGCCACCCCCGGCCCCACATGGGCAGCGGAGAGGATGGAAGTGGGGTGGGGCAGTGCTGGCACTTGTGCCTTTGTAGCCCCTGCTGTGGCCAGAGCCCTGGCAGGGGTTGGCTCTGGTGGGAATGTTCTGCCAGCCCAGAGCGCTGCAGAAAGCACAGGGCAAAGCAGTCTCTGCCCTGCAGGCACTGCTTCTTTTGATAAAACTGTTGTAAAAAGGATCAGGTGGCTGGCTAACAACTTGGAATAAAGACATT